>CAIGRS010100178.1:0-10223 GCA_903798395.1 Fraxinus floribunda | reverse complement strand
AATTATCTTTTTATATATTTATATATATAAATAAATATGTATATGTATAGGTGAAATTTCTGATTTTTGAAATATAAAAAGTTGTTTTGTCATTTTTGAAATAGTGTAAAATAAAGGTAGGATTTATGTATTTTTCCCAACAAAAAATTAGTTTAAGAATGGATTGGACTAGTCAAGTGATATGAATTGTTAGTGAGCTATAGATTAAAATTAAAACCAATTTTCGTCTAAATGTACCATTTTCAGTGGATCTGGATTTGGACAACAGTGGACTACATCCAAATGCAGTTCACTACCAGATCCGCTCCGAGTTATAATCCTAATGGGGGTTAAGTAACATTACTTTTCAAACAATAGCTAAATCCACAAAAAAAGTGAGAAGGACCAAAAGTGCAGAAAAATCGATTTGATTTTTGCAGGTTTACTTGGTCCCTGATTGGTCCTCTTTTTAAAACTCACTTTCAACCATATATTTCATGAAATTTACAACTTTGATAAACTATTCAGCCAAATATTTTATTAATATTTATTAAAATTTAATAAAAAGTCTGATTTTTATCAAAACCAACCAAACAAAAGCTTACCGTGAAACTTGAAGATATGGAAACACATAATTCTTGGCTAGTGCCTTATAAACTGTCAGTCCGGTGCTGTTATGCTTCCCAAGTTTCACGAGTCTTTTCACGTCGATTCATGTAGCCTCAGTAACGGAAAGAAATCACAAATGGAAAACACCAATTCATTGTTCCCTCTTTCGTCTTCACTTGAATTATTACTTTTGTCAGTGGATTTGAGTTTGCTCCAATTATTTCTCTAATTGGATGATGAGAACTGGTAGTAGTAGTTTTATATCTGAATGAATTTAGAAACTTTTGCTTGCTTTGTACTTTGTATATAATAAAAGTTTTTTGATGAAACAAACAATCATAAGAAAAATACGAATATCCCATGCATTTTGACCATGCTCGCGTCCAAATTACCAGAATATCACACCCCAACGCAGAGAATCATTCGTGTCTCAAACTATAAGTCCTTGCTTGGATTGGACAGAAAGGTTGTCGTTAAAAAAGAAATACAAATCACAGAACCAGATTAAGCCAGTAACAGAATCACAAAACTAGTTCTCTATTCCTTTATTTTCCGATATTATGCCAGGCTTACGGGAGTCAAGTGGGCAAGATGTGCAAAGAACTCTATAGTATGCCTAGACTCGATATTCTTTCAGGGACCTAATGTTGTAGCATCCTAATACAATGGACTTGTTTAAATAGAAGATAAGTTGAAGTTACTCTTTGCTCAAGGACTTCTGAAAGCTTCACCAGCATAGCGGACATTTCCAAGTTCCTCTTCAATGCGCAGAAGCTGCAACCATATCAAAGGCCAAAAGTTGAAAATGAGTTCCTTATTTTGAAGTAAGGTAAGAGTTAACTTCGAAAGAAGTAATATTTTTTACTTGACAGAAAGAAAAATGTAACATTTTTAAAAGTGTTTGAAAACAAAAGTACTTAAATTAAATTTTACTTATTTTTACATATAGTCAAACAAGCTCTAAATGGCCTAACAGATCATTCAGCCAGGACAAATCACAAAATCCAGGGGGCAAATTAAAGAAAGACATCGCATTCCTACCTGATTATATTTAGCCAACCGCTCACTTCGGCAAGGAGCTCCTGTCTTGATCTACATGGCAAATTATATCGATTTAGATTAACAATCGTAGAGAAAACAGATGAATAAAGCTTCACATATCATAGTTGACAAACCTGTCCGCTGGCCAAACCAACAGATAAATCTGCAATGAAGTTGTCTTCTGTTTCACCACTACGGTGACTGACCATCACTCCCCATCCAGCAGCTTTAGAGTCTAGTGCTGCTTGAATGGATTCTGTGACGCTACCGATCTGATTAACCTGCAATTTATCCAGGGGGTTTAAGTGAGCTGTGTTTCAGCACCAAAATGCATCTGCCATTAATCATTCAATTCATATATAACGTCAAATGGTAAAAGTAGGTATAATCAGAGCATAGTATTAACACTGATAAATCTTTCACGATCCATCCAAAGATTTAAAAGATCATAGAATAATTCAGAGCAAAATGTAAAAAATCACGAATTTCGAAGAAATTCTTCTTAAAGTGAAAATCTGAAGAAATACTATTATTATTGAAACTCCATTAATACAAGAAGTGTTGAAGAGAGACGTATATCATATGTAAATATATTTGTTTCTTGACTAGGTCAAATATCAGTGGATTTCACGTTTTCTGCTTTATATATTCAAATGTATCCGTATAATAACCTTCCGATGATTTCATGGACATTACTGCATATCTGACTTCATTGACTGCTAGCTAAGTTCGGAACAGAACAGCAAAACAAATAACACAAGTTGTATATACTTGTGATGATTTGGTTCAATTACAATACAACATGATTGAGACCACAACAAGGTTTTTTGCATCTAAATTATGACTAAATTTAAAGAAACCCCACCATTTCCCCCCAAACCAAACTTATCTTCATAATTAACTGAAAGTAGTACAGATGAAAAACTGTCTCGGCCTATATTTTTCATACCATCAAGTATCAAGCCCTTTCCAAGAAATGGTCAACGTAAATCAAGCACCTTGCAAAGTTCAAGAACATATATATACTGGTTGGGTTAACAGTATCTACAGATGCCAAGAACCAACTAAAAATAGAAGCATGGCAATTAGATAAAATGAGAAAATCATAAAGAGTCAAAAAATATTAAGTATGGGGGTGGGGGGCCTTACTATGGTATAGCATTCATTATAAAATCATACCTTCAATAGTAAAGCATTGCAAGACTTCTTCTGAATTGCTTCAGCTATTCTTTTTGGATTTGTAACCAACAAGTCATCACCCACAAGCTGGATATCAACTGAGGATTGTAGTGATGACCATGAACTCCAATCATCTTGGTCAAATGGATCTTCAATTGACACGATGGGGAAATCTCTGATAAACTCTCTATATAGATCACCAAGGCTCTCGGCCTTCAGTACATGAGCACCATCATTTGGTTGTTTCTTGAAATTGAGATCATACTTCCCATCTTTTGTCAAGAATTCTGAAGCAGCAACATCCATACCGATTTTGATCTGGACCATTATTTTTTTAATCCACAGATTATACAAGTGTAAATTCATTGCAATTGTGATGGAGAGACAGAAGAGGGGGACTTTACCTTTCCTGTGTAACCCGCCTTTTCAATTGCATCCATGAGCAATACCAATCCTTCCCTGTTATCCTGAACATTAGGAGCAAATCCACCTTCATCCCCAACATTGCATGCATCTTGTCCATATTTAGCTTTGATGATTCCTTTCAGAATGTGATAAACTGTTTTTTGCCAAAGTGAAGAAAATTAGTGTTAGGTTATTGCATAATACTTCGTCACAAATACAATAATTAATGACCAAAATCATACATAGAGAGAGAGAGAGAGAGAGAGAGAGAGACGTGGACAAGTTTCTTCATAGTATTACACAAATACTTCGAGGATAAACTTTTCATCTACTAATTTCCTTTGTTTTTCATGCATGCAAGAAACTCACATATAAAGCAACAGGAACAGATGATTAGATGGTTCTGAGTCGTATTGGCGGGACTTAAATCAAATTTGGTACAAATTAATCAGGGATATACTTGACCATGCCTTTTAATTGATCGACTATCCTGTAATATATTCATATCTCAACTAAAATTATATTGGGAGCAATTAAGAAGATGCCTCAACGAGGGAAATATCTAGTTTACTGACCTTCACTACCCATCCGAAGTGCCTCAGAAAATGAGGTTGCTCCTACTGGTAGTATCATGAATTCTTGCATGGCAAGGTTGTTACCAGCATGGCTACCTCCATTAATCACATTGAATGCTGGGACTGGCATAACAAGCTCTTTGGTGTTTGATATTTCCTGAATGTGTTTGTAGAGGGGTATCCCCTTTGCTCCAGCACCAGCTCGACATACACTAAGAGAAACTCCTAGAATTGCATTCGCCCCCAATTTTGATTTGTTTGGAGTTCCATCAATCTCCAGCATGATCGCATCAACATCAGCCTGATTCCTTTGTATAGAAGAAAGGCAAAGTGGTCAGTATCAGTAGTATTTTGGAAAATATTGCAATGATGAAAAAGAATAGACGTAAACATTGCAAAATGTAAAACTATCGAGACATAATCTAATTATATTCTGCGATGAAGTGATACAGGAAAAACATGATATATATACCACATCTCCAATGTGATGATTTATTAACTTGTTTTTATCTCAATTAACCAATCACGCACTTCTGAAATGTCATGATTAATAACAGAACTGTGGGACTTTGTCTAATATGATTTTTTTTTTCCAGAGCTTGAGAACATCTTTCTGTCATTAACATAGTTCCAAAGCAATTCACCTCCATTACTAAAAAGACACAGCAAAATTCTTGGTGGAGGGATTCGGTACAAAAGCTATGGAAGAACACATCAGAGAGAAAATTCAGCAATGGACACATCTAGCTGATCTAGATGAAGTGTTAAATTGTACGTACTTGTCTAACAGCGTAACACAGCCTATGCCAGTACCAAGGTTAAACAGTTAGACTGTTCAGATAGCTTATCTTTCAATAAATTTATCGGTACATCAGAACCCATTTAACCCCTTATCCATTCCCAAATTTTTACCTAATGAATGTTTTTATAGCAAATGCTACATGTGTGCTAGAAGCATTATCTCCACTTTACTCAAACTCCTAATCAGCAGCTTCTACCATCATGTTGTTGAAATGTTTTCCCTCTCTAACAACTTAATCTTTCAGATAAGGCAATTCAACATGGTATCTAGCATGGGTTGTATATTCAAGTCTTGTTGCCACTAATTTGTGTATGAAAATTGTAGACGTGTTAGGCCTTCGATAAAAAATGAATTCCCATTGGCGACTATAATAGTGTTAAACAACCAAACACATCAACCAATGGGAAGGGTTTCCCACAGCTTTCAGAATGAAAATGAAATCAGTTAACAATTTTTTTTTTCCTGACAATCCATTAATCCAAAGCTAGCAAATGCACCATGCACAATCTTCACCGAGCAAAACACATACTAAGCAACAAGCAAAGAAGTTCATCGTTCACCATGCAAGGCTCGGAACTAGCCTAATCCCTCAGCTTCTATACCTACTCATGAAGAAGTATCTCAAATTTGAACTCAGTTCTCAAGATCCTTATAGTCAGAACTCAAACATGGTGTCAAAATTTGGATTCTAGAGCGCAGTAATAAATACAACCTATTTAACAAGCATAAAAACACAAAACTAACACATAACAGCCCCTTAAAATGGAAAAAGGGGGATTTTCAAAATAACATTAATTTTACCTGACATCAACACCAATGAGCTTGGGACCCAAGAAATCATTGACATTTCTAACAGCATTGAGAACCCCTTTACCCCCATAAACACTCTTGTCCCCATCTCGGAGCTCGAGGGCCTCATAGATCCCAGTGGAGGCGCCACTTGGGACAGCAGATCGATACAGTGAATCTTCCCCCGTAACAAGATCGACCTCGATCGTCGGATTGCCTCTGCTATCTATGATCTGCCGCGCCTTCACTGTCTTGATCTTTTCCGAGGCCACCTTTGCTGCAGTAGCAGCCGGTGCAACGGCAATGGAACTACGGATTATAAACGGCCGAGATTTGATTTTCTGGCTTGTGGGTAGTGAAAAAATCGATGTCTGTGAGGTGGCTTTGGTGGAAAAAATTGGTTTTGATAGCTGGGAAGGAGTTAACGCCATTGTATGTATGTGTATGTAACTAGTATAGAGAGAGAGACTGTCAGTAATATATAAGAAGGGTTTATGGGAAAATCCGTCAAAGAGGCGAAGAAGGCAGAGTATGGAGTGTGTTTGTTTTTGTTGAAAATGGCTTTTGGTGGTGGTTGAAGATACAGTCCAGCTGAGGGGGCGTTAATACTTAGGTGAGAGAGACGGGACGAGGGGGCTGGGGGCGGGGTTAGGTGGGTAGGTGTCTTTGTTTTTAACGGAAGATAGGGTAGGTGGCGATAAGATATATAGGAGAGCATGAAACTATAGAACTTTGGGAAAGAATAGCACGTGAGGTCTTTAACCTATGATCATGGAGTGATGACTAAAGTGGGCAATGAAGAGAGTATAAGACAGGTGATTATTCTTACTTATATTTTGTTAAATATTTTTGTCACATTTTCTCACTTCCATATTTGATTAAAGGGAGACGGGACGGGACGGGTGGGGTGTGGTGCGGGGCGTTTGTTTTTTATTTATTTTGTTTTTAATTAATAAATATTTTCTTTTTTCAATTTGTTGAGAATAGCTTGTATTCTTTTTAAAAATAACAATATTTTTTTATATATATTTTTGTTTGATAAAAAACTTAAATTTGAAATTAACTTTAAATGGGATGAATGACATAGATTATGTTTTTTGCCCCCATTCTATTTATCCAGTTATGCGAGTAATCTCCGTCCCATTCGCAACAGAGAAAGTAGAATGACCCCATTATATCAATGTTGAAATTTTTGGGATGACGAGATTGAGAAGGGATGGGATGGGATGGGATGAAAGTTTTTCATGTTTAGTTTACTTATTTAAATTTAATATAACTTGAAAAACATAGAATAATAATCAGGAGAATTAGGGGCTAAGAGAAAAATGAGAGGGGTTGCGTGGGGGCTACAATGGAGAGAATGGGTTGAAACTCGATTAGAAAAGGCTCAAGTGTTATATTGGTTTAGTTGAAAAAAGCTGTTAAAATTTAATTATTAATTAATCAGATCCACAATTTTTATTAATTTTTAACTGTACATTTTATTAACTTTTATTAAAATCTTGATTTTTAACATAACTAAAGGAGTTGAAAGGTCACGGAGTTGATAGGGGGCGCACAAATGTTACAAAATTGATTCGAAATCATTTGGATTTATATGGTCCCGATAACATATATTTTTGGAACCAAATCAAATAATTTCGAAACTGATTGATTTATATTTCGTTAACTAAAAACTCTTTTAAAATCGAACCATCCCATTTACCCAATTAAATAAATGAACGTAAAATTTTGTTAAAAAAGGTTTAAGTAATGATAAGATGATGCGTTCAATTAACGTCGTTGACTTTTTCTAAGACAGTTTCAAATAAATTGTATTTTCTTCAATTATTTGATGTGTGGATTTTGTCTGATTAGTTGATTCCATAAATTCAGACAATATCTCCACAGATTACATCCATTACATTTTTATGTGAAACTTCCTAATAAGAATCCTATAAATTACACCAAATCATACATTTCTAAATGGAAATGGTCTTCTATTAAATTATTTTTGTTCATGAATTATAAAATTATGTTTAATGAACAAATTAAAAAAAAAAAAAGGAATCAATTGAAGTAATATATTTTTGGCAGATTAAAATGAGTTTCTTATTTATTTTATGTTGAGGATATAGATTTATACTATTTTGTAACTTATAATTATTATTTTTTTAAAGAATTCATACATAATATTTTTTCTTTCTGTTCTTTCTGTTCTTTCTTTTTTTCTACAAGAAATTTATATATTGCTGATAAAAATATAGATTTTTTAGAAATAAAATACCCTTAAGAAAGTTCCACGATAATAGTGTAATCTAGATACTTGAATTGATAGAAAATTAATTTATGAAAAAGATAGATGTAAGAGAGAAAAAAAAATTAATTTTTCAATGAATAATCCGAATTAGAAGTTTGAAAATAATAATAATAGTAAACGGCATGTAAGTTTTGCATAATTATGTAAAATTTATGTAGGGTGTGATTTGTTATTTGCAATTATGGGTATTTTTGTGCGTTTTGTTATTTATGTTGACTAATTTGTAAATATTTCTGTTTCACCAAAAAAAAAAAAATGCATTTTTTTTTTGTTATCAACAAGTAAAATAATATTATTTTACAAAATATGGTATTTAAATTGTAAATATACTCCAAATATAGGATGCATTTTGTAAATTTTCCTAATATAAACTATAGTTGTTACTTTTTATATTGATTTAGGTTTACCTAAATAACGGTATAAGAAAATAAAACATTTGTTCTCATGTTGTCTTCGTTGTTGGAACATGTTCAAAATGTATTAAGTCATTTGCTATATTTCTTATCAAAATTGTTTGTATCGAAATAGCGTTAACGACATTTTTTATCTTACCGATTATCTATACTTAGAACTTGTGTGAATTTTGTCTCTTACATAACTACTTACCCACACATGCAACGAGTCAACCACACAAGATGAATATTTGTTATAAATTGTTGGGGAGGTGAAAAAATAATGACAAAATATGTCAAAATATCCCATTTTTATAGTAAGAATGTATTTTGAAATAGTAGATTGATGGATAATATATATGCGGTTAAGATATAAATATTTGCGTGTAATATTATTTTATTGAAAAAAGTGTGATTGAAAAGAAGAGAAAAAAAATGTATTTTGAGAAAAATGGGTATCAAACAACAACTAAAATTTTCCATTGTTTAAAAATTTCAAAAGTATCATATTAGACCTTAAAAGAAAAGTGCAATATATATATATTTTTTTTCTTTTGAAAAGTCATCTACTATTAGTAAGAAGAACCTACAGCATGTGCTGGATTGAACTCATACTGGTCTCCATAGGTCTTCATGGAGATATTCCAAAATAAATGAGGATATGTGAACACATGCTACGTACAAAGGGCATTGTCCTAAAATGCATTCTTCATAGAATTTCAACTTTTCAATTTTGTCCTTAACAAATGCTCCTTCTTCTTCAAGTAACTTTTCAAACTAACTTCATAACTCTGATTTTGAAGAATTTAACTAAGAATCAAGTTAATATAAAGATTAAAATTCTTAGAACTGAGAATGACTTAGAGTTAAGCCCCTTATGTGTGTATGTATGAGACTAGGTGTTTATATTCTTTTAAGTGTTATGAGTAAGTTCAAGCAAACACAAGAGAGAAATATTGAATTGCTATTAAGAATATTCTTAAGAACGTGTAAAGAACTAAATAATTGTTCAATGGAAGAGCTGAACTCACAGTTTAGGGGTATACTCACGTCAATTTTTAGTTCAATAAGGACGACAACATATTATTCATTACTGACTTGGAGTAGTTCTGAGAATCGTTTGATCGAGTAACTATGTACTGTGATAACAATGAAGTTATCACACAAGTGAATATCATCTCATTAGAGAGATTATTCGAAGGAAGATAGAGAGTGTACCTACAAACTAAAATGTTGGAGATGAATTTACAAAGCCACTATCTCAAAATAAACATGAACGTGGTGTTTCATTTGGTACTAGAAATATATATGATTTAGTTCTTGTTTGAGTCCCATTTTGGAAAGGGAAAAATGTTGGATAAATTAGTACATGAATTATATTCCGTTAATAAAAAAACACATTTATGCAAATACTAGAGTAACGACTTATCGAATTATAGTACATGCATATTAATGAGCAAATCATTATTTACTCAAACATAGATAATGCACAAATCGAAGAAGATAAAATGAAGTAAGATATGTGAATGCAAATCTCTTTAAGACGGATTTCACCCTCATACTGGTGCTAACATGATTAAATTGATGTCCATCTCACAAGATACAACGCTTATTCTAAAATTAATATAGCACACTATTAATCTTGTCGTGTGAACCAACGTTTGACTGTACTCTTTTAGAATGAAAGATTTTGAATAATAAATATCGGACATGAAACTCAAAATAATATGAAAATCATTTTGACAGATTTAAAGAATGAAAGAATAGAAATCAATTATCAGGATTTGTTTGATTTGGAACGAAAAAAAAATGAAATTATGAGGGTTCTATTTATAAATTTGTATGTATCTTTTCGAAGGGTCATATTTTATTGCCAAATTAATTACAATCATTAGATGACACCATTTCAAAATTGATGATTTAGATCGCACATTATTAAAAGATCACACCCATTCGAAACAACTCTTTAATATGCACCATTTGCATTAAAGAGTTGCACCTATTGGAGACTTTTTCAATTCACACATTTTAATATTTACTAGGTTTAAGCAACGTGCAATGCACGTTTGCTTAGATTATATATAATTTTTTTGATTAAGAATTAAATTTTTATTAATAAAGATGTAGTTTTTTTGGTTAATTAAATAACTAAT
>CAIGRS010100165.1:0-10694 GCA_903798395.1 Fraxinus floribunda | reverse complement strand
CCCCCCCCCCCCCCTTTTATCTTCTTCTCTTCCTTTTACCCTCTCTTATGATTGTTTCATAGCATCCTACGTCATTATTGTCATTTAGTTTCCTTGTTAAGGGTAGTTTTGTCTTTTCATTTGTTAGGATTACATTGGGTTGTGCACTTTATTAATAGTCTCTTTGTAATATGTTACGACATTTAAATAATATGATTCCATATGGTTTAACAGTTCTGTTCTTAGTCTTAAGACTCAGACATCGAAATAGCTACATGGGATATTCTGCTTTCCTAAAGATGCAGGAATCTAAAATTACTAGGGATGTATTTTGGGCTTTTAGATGGAGTTGTCAACATTATACTGGTGCCGGACACAATTACAATTAACATGGGACATGAAGAATTGTGTCCTATATATGATAAATATGGTAAGGGTATCATACCTCATGCAATGCGGGAGCATCATTGGTTCCATCTCCAGTCTCCAGTTACAGCAACAACTTCCCCCAGTTTACGCAATGTTTGAACGAGCAAAAGCTTGTCACTGGGAGACGACCTTCCCATAACCTGTACATCATTGACACAATACTCATTATTCGCTATTTGATCAGCAATAAGAAGAGCAATAAAAGATAGTCATATATATATCTCGTTTCATCAACACCATACAGATATCTTTTTTGCAACTTGCTCTCTCTCTCTGTCAGAGTTGAGTGCTTTACAGAAGGGAAGAATAATACTGTGCTCAACATTATCTGCATCTGGAGAAAGTATTCCACATTCCATAGCAATTGCTTTGGCCGTTTGAAGATTATCTCCAGTTACCATGCGCACCTGATGATTGACAGATGTAGGTTAACACTGATTTCATCTCTTTTCTTTTTCTATAATCGAGAGAATGACACAATATCTTATGAATCATTCTAATGAACATTCATAATATGAAGGCTAGTATGTTTCTGGTTCTTGTACTTGTACACCCGGCCATACCATTACCCTCCATAATAATGTACTAAATTAGCTGCATCTTATTATTCTCTCACTACTACTTCCATGCATGTGCATCGAAACCAGATTTAGTGTGTGTTTGGGCAATCTTAGAAAAAGTAAAAATTACATTTAGCGCTTGTCTGGTATGCTGAAAATCTGATTATCTGCAAAACTCGATTCTTTGAAAATTCAAAATCTATATAAAGAATTCAGCCTTGGGGGCCACCTTACATTGACAAACGGCTATTTCCCCATTTATTTTCCTTTCGTTTAATGCTCTTTATTCAATTGACGAAATTGCCCTTGTTGATATAATTTCACTAAAATATCTTCAATTATGTGGTGGGCAATTTCGTCAATTGAACTAAAAGGTGGAAGTCAATTACACAGTTGGCGAGAGATGTTGCAGGGGATGGTAGAATATTGTGAAATATTAATGAACTTTCGGCCCCATATTCAATAACTATAAATGATTTTATCGTTTCAGCAGCATGAGACGAGCATTTAAAAAATTGACACTAAAGTGCAACCAAGACCAAATATGATGGGCTGCTAGAATTAGGGTGTGATACGAATTCTATTTTTAAGAAAGAATTCTAATAAGATTTACGACTTAAGAAAAATTCTATTTGAAATATTTTTAGAATTCTATTTGAAGTCCATTTGACAAATTTTAGTTGAAGTTCTGTCTGGAAGTTGAAATTTGTGTTGGACTTGAAGAGATCAAGATAAAGAAACTTTTGTACATTCTATTTCATCTACAACTCTACTTTTAAGACTTGGATTGTTTCCTATATATATTTGACTCTTCTTTGCAATTTAGTTGGGTGATTTTACCTCATTATGGGTTGTTAAGCTCACTATAGATTGGATTAATCTTATTGGAAGTCTCATTATTAGTCATATACTGTAAACACAAAGTTTTGTATTATTTCTTCGTATTTCAATGAAATCTCCTTTACTCTGCAAATTATATTCTTCTTGTGAGTTTGTAATCGTTATTTCATATTATGTCTATAGTCTCGTATCCTCTTCAACAAATTGGTATCGGAATTATTCTGTATCTTCCGCGTTTTTCAATAAACTAGTATCAAAGTATTTCAGTTTACAACAAAGGCTATGTATCTTACTGCAGCAACCACCTACACAATGTCCATGTATATATATTAGAATGAATACCTTAACACCAGCAGCCGTACATAGTTTCACTGCATCTTTGACACCTGGACGGCAAGGATCCTGTGAAATGTTATGTGTTAAAACAAAAAAGAACATGTAATAAAAGATAAAAGAAAATGAATTTTCTATGAGTAGAAATGTCATCTATAACTATTTCTAATTCTCCATAAAAAAAATTGTGCCATAGGTGAGATGTTTAAAGCTGCGTGGAGCATCATGAGTTGGCTTGGAGACTTTACGCAGGCGTGTTCCATTCTACTATATGGAATTATTGACGTTAAAATATATTTAAGTGTAATATTTACTTGATGCAAAGACGTCAATGTATTGAAAATGAGAATTTATATAATTCTTCAGAGTTCCCACCTTTATACCAACAATTGCAAGCAAAACAAGATCATCTTCGGGTAAAGTCCATTGCTCCAATTGTTCTTCACCGGTTGGAACCTTGTCTGTTTCACATGTTCTGTAAGCAATGGCAACGCACCTCAAGCTTTTTGCAGCCAATCAAAGTTATCGTAGAAACTTTTTTACCTGTGATACCAAGTGCAATTACTATCCAAAGTTCTGATGAACTATTTTATCTGCACATTGTAACGAGTCCTCTCTTTTCCATATTAAGGATTATTGAAGAAAATAAAAGACCTTCTTCTCCATTCCTCCTTAGTTTTATGCTTTTGGAACTTGTCCTTTGTGGCAACATAAATTTTATTTCCTTGCTTCCCCCCCCCCCCCCCCCCTCCCCCCCCCTCCCCCCTCCCCCCGTGAATTTCAGTATAGATCTGAATTTCCTTAAGCTAAAAGTTTGCATCTTGTGCTAACCTTATCGTCCTCATCAATAGACTGCAAGCTACCTTTTGCATCCATATACTGTGAACATGAGGCTAAAATTACTTCAGCTGCTCCCTTCCAATGTAGATGAACTTGAGAGTCCGTCTGTCATAAAATAAGAAAGATGTGCTGAAAATTAATTTCACCCTCAATTAGAGGGATGCAAAAATACGGTCCATGGAATGTTTCGTAAAGTGACATCTTACATAGTACGAAAATTTAAGTTCTTCAAAACATGAGTTTCTCTTGAAAGATCAAGAAACATTGTTCAATAGATTATTTTGTGACATCAAATTGATTCTTAATGAACACACATTAATCAGACTAAAAGATCTATACAAATATTGATCACACTTTCCAAAGTTCTTTGTTAATGGGACAAGCAGGAAAGCAGAACAAATCAGGTACCCGTCCTCGTAATGCAACACCCGCTCGTTTCTTTGTGGAATTAAAAGGAGAAACGTGGAGAATAATAGATTCTGATCTCACGGCATCAAACTTCATCCCCAACTGCATAACAAAATTGAAATCATGTAGATAATCTGTTTCAATAAAAATGAAACTTGAATTCAGATTTGCTAGTATATGGCACCAGAATTACCTTGACACCCCAATGAAGAATAGCCTTTTCAGTGGGAGATCCAGATACATCTATTCCTGCACCGTCCTATAAACAAACGAAAAGACACGATGAACATGCATTATAAATAACGCATAAATTTTATAATGAAATAAAGAGGAGGAAACGGCCAAGCAGCTATCAGGAGCTCTAAAAAGAACATGATGCTAAATAATCAAATATAAAACCATGATGAAATTACAACTCTGAGAACGTGAACAAGAGTTGGTAAAATGTTTGCACTCAAATATGAAGTAGAAATCATTGAACTTCCGACACCAATTATCTATTACATGCATGGGGGAACGATCACCAGGCGTTCTTTTCACGCTATACATACCAGGACCACCAATACCATTGCCCCTTTACAAAATTCTAACATTGTAAAAGACTCTTTGCCAACTCATTGTAATGGGTTAAACTTATCCCCTTACAGCCAGGGTTTCAAGATAGAAGACGTGCACGGGGGAGAAAAAAAAATACCTTAGATGGAAATACACTGCCTGCAGTATTCTGAGCTATTCCCTCATCTAGAAGATAGGAAACTGCTGCATTCAGCTGCGAGCCATCTTCAGGAGGATCAATTTGCTTTCTCCCAACATAGGCCTCAACTACTGTCATCTGTATCAGGGTGTAGTTTGCTAGATTAGTTACTCAGAGTAAGATGAAAAATGAAAAATAAATACATGAGTAAAAGTCCATCGCCGTTCACCATGAACGACATGCATGATGCACCTATATATTTTTCATTCGTCAAAAACTAAAGAGCCTAAAAGTACAGAATGACGACCTGATTCAGGGTTAATGTTCCAGTCTTATCGCTACAAATGGTTGTTGCAGATCCCATAGTTTCACAAGCTGAAAGCCTACGCACCTGAATACCAGTACTGTTAACAATATCGCTGAGAAAAGCATAATATGTGGAAAATGTGTGCACAGATAAATATCTATATCTAAATAAAAACAATTTAAGCACATACCAAAGCCTTGTCAGCCATCATTTTCTTCATAGAGTACGCTAGGCTGTTGTAATTTCAAAGACAAAATGTCAATCAATGAACATTGAAGTGGAGATGAACAAGGAGGCAATTGGTTACCGAAAACAAGCACATTTTATGATACTTACGTCAAGGTTACAGCCAGAGGAAGGCCTTCTGGGACTGCGACGACCACAATTGTAACCTAAACAGCACTGCAGTCAGTAAATAGAAAATAAATTATTGATGAATTCATAAATTTCAGAATGCAAGAACTCACTGCAGCGGTAATAATTTTTATGGCTCCATCAACAGTTTGACTAATGCTAGTCTTCCCACGGACAAACTGAATAGATCCATCAGCATTTTTTGAATTCCCAGTGAAAAACCTGAGAAAATTATATCTCATGGTTACTAACCTGTGAACCATGTAAGAAGCCAACACTAATGGTGCTGAACTTACCTGGTCAAGAGAACGATGAGCACAGAAAGAGCCACAGTCAGCCCAACGATGCCTATGAAAGTAGCAACCCCATTCAGGCGTACCTACATTACATCATCCGAAGCCATAAATAGCTATGATCTACTTTTAGGTAACTAATGATGATAAGAGGCACCATTACTTGATAATTACCTGCAATGGTGTTTCTTCCCCGGTATCTTCTGAAATACTAGCCATCAACAATCCCCATTCAGTATTAATTCCCACACCAGTTACCTAACAATTGAATAGATATTTAATTAAGTCTCAAAATACAGAGTCTGCACAATTGAATTTTAAATCACAAATGAGGAAAATAGAAAGATCGGACGGTGAAGCCAAATATAAATTTATGCAAAGTACTTTCGTTGTCTTGCATGAATACATTGATCAGCATCTAAGTGCTACTGTCAACTTATACTAGATAGTTAACATTCAAAATTTATGAACAACAATATAAGCCTTATTTCCCTTTAACTTGGGGTTGATTGCGTGAATCCTTTTTTGCCCCTCCTTAAGGTTCATTGCTATATCTGCTAAAATATCCAAGCAATTAGGTTCTTTGCAACCATGGTGTGTATTTCTTATAGAATGGAGGTTTCTTTAGGTTTATGCAAGAGATGTCCCGGTTACTACCTCTGTAATGCAATCTGTAATCTCTCCTAGAAAAACCATCACTAACATAGAGACTACAGGAACAAAACAAAGGGTTACAATATAATACACCCAAAAGAAAGTATATTCTAGGCGTATGTGGTTCAATTACTGGAATCTGGAGGTCAAAAGCTTCTGTCTTACCAGCATGGTTCCAGCACCATCCGCTACCTTGCAACCTGACATCAAAAATGGTGATTTCTGGTCTTTGTGAACCTACGAAGTAACAGCACACTTGAGAAAAATAAGATCAACAATCTAAAATATCCAGCGCAAGATAACCAGCTTACGATCTTGCTTTCCCCTGTCATGCTAGATTCATCAATGGCAAGAGAATGACCGTTTATCAAGATTCCGTCTGCAGGAACCTAGATAAGATACACAGAGAGATTCTTTTAAGTAATGTACTGTCTAAGAAATCAAACCCAACCTAATCAAATCACACATCACCTGATCACCTATCTTGAGAGGTATGACATCACCAACGACAATGTTATATATTGAAATCTTATCCCTTCTACCACCTCTGATAACCTGCAGACACATTGTTAAAAATAATGATGAAAAATAAAATGTTACAACTAGTATTACTTCTTAGCTTGTATTACCTCCACTTGTACATTTCGCTTTTCCTCATTCAGATTTTGAAACTGGAGTGACTGCTTGTAATCACTGGTTGCTGACCAAAAAGTACAAAACAATGTAAAACACAATTGTGAAATAAACTATCTGCATACACGATTCAAATATTCTTCCTTAAGCACCAAGTAAAAATTCGAACATGGTAACACAAGATAAGAGTTCACTCCTGCAACCCCAAAGAGGAGGGGGGAAAGCAGATGTCCCCAGTGGAATTTGGTGATTTTTTTTTTTAAAATTATTTCAGAATATTGTGTATTGCTTTGCATGAAAAAAATAATTCTGTAGTTAATTTCTGCCCCATAGAACTTAGTTCCTGGTTCCGCAACCAGGAAAAGGGACGGCACCTTCAATTATATATTGCATAACTCATTAATGCAAGAACTACTTGTCTTCCTTGAAAATGATCTCATAATGGATACATTAATCTTAATGAAGAAGAGAGATGCCATATTATAACAGAGCTCTCCATTCATTAACAATTAATATTTGTTAAAATAAAATATAAATAAGTCAATCAGAGGAAACTAAAAGCTGTCTCTCTTCTAAAGTCAAGAAAAAAGAAGATATTTTCCAATTAATTATTATTCCCACTTTGTCTTGGAAGGATAACTGTTTTGAAAATATCACCCCGAACCCCTAGTTTGGAACATTTCCAACTCCTCTCCAAAGGAAGGGGAGAAAACTGAGCTCTTTGATGTGCTCCAGGAAGCACTGGACTGCTCAAATTTGGTCGTCATCTCGTAAACAACTTAAAAGAAGTTTCTTGAGAATCCAATAAACGGTTCAAGTAAGGACAAATAGATGAAATATTACCAAAAACCTTCTATCTATCTATTTGAGATTAGTACCGTTTGCTCTACTTTCAAGAAAATTATCAAAAAAAATTAAAATGGATATTTATACATATAAAAAATGGAGGGTTAGAAAAAGAAAATGGAGAGAAAATGAAAACAGCAGTTGTTATAATCTTACCGGTAACAAAGATAACAAGAAGTACAGCAAAGGTAATGCTTCCTCCATCATACCATCCATCATCCAGGCCCTGGTAAACAGCACAACAGATAACTTAGACTGTAAGCATCATAAAAGTTGGGCTTCCCATCACATGGAGATGGAAATACTTATCATAGTGTATGGTGTAGATAGAAAAAGCAATACACGTCGTAAATCATACTTGTGTAGCTTGAACTATATAAATGGCGTGGAATTGGTTGTCTGGAAATTAAAACAAACCCCCTTTCAGATCTAAGACTACCAGTTTTAGAATGCATAGAAAGAGTACTCAGAACTATGGTTCAGGTAATTCTGATGTCTGTGCCAGCATGGCATGGTTGAAAGATGGCACTTGTGTGGAATAAAAAAAGAAAACTTTCAGTAGGAATAGCAAAGGTCCATGTGATTTTCCTTCAGATGTTTGTATAAGAAATACATTATTTCATTAAACTATTTAAGATAGAAAAAAATTATTTGTCAAGAAATGAACAATACTACAGCATCCCAAACTCACCTCTGTTTTTATGCCAAGAGCCAATGATGCTGCAGCGGCTATTATTAAGATGATGAGGGTTAAATCTTGCCAAGCCTCCCAAAGAAACCTCTAAATAAAATCAGACATGAATAGAGGGAAAAAAAATTTGAAATTTTTTAACAATAATTAACTGTAAAACATATAAAGAATAACATTCCCAAGCAAAACTGCATACCAAGAAACTTCGTCCTTTCTTAGTAGGATATGTATTTGACCCAAAGGCTTTCTGTCGTTGTGATAATTCATCGTCACCAACAATTCCACTTTCCGTGTTTGTTTTTAGAATCTTTGATAACCCTTTAACCTGAAGAGAATGGCATAGTAAGCATATTTCTGTACACATACATGAAAAATTAACAAAAAAATTACAAACGAAAAGGAAATAGAATTGACTTGCCCCTCCATATTGTTGTAGTGCAGAAATATTATGGTCCCTGCTCATTGAAGCAAGTTCTTCGAGACCAATTCCATAATCTCCATTAGGAGTTGGAGGAGTTACTGCTGTACCTAATACTAAATGAGCGAAAAACAAGGCAAGGTTGTTGCAAAAAAAGGATATTAATTAACTAAATAGATTAACCAAAAATCTATAGATAAACTAAATAAATAAGCTATAATCATTCTAAGAACTACTTAGAAAGAAAATTTGTCAAGTATATACCGATTGCTCGCTGTCCTGCCAATTTGAAGAGCAATGCAGCCTACACAAGAAATTTCCAAAATTAATATTTGATTTTGAAGAAAATGAGACCAACTAGGAATAATGTCTTACCCGTATGACTTGAGCATGTGCTCTAATCATGCTTCTTCGTTGTTCTTTTTCATCTTCTTTTTTCAAATCCAATGTGTACCGGAACCGACGTGAAGCATTAAGAACAAGTGCAGCTTCCTGTAAATGATTCCGGATATGCACAAATAAAAAATATATACTAGTAAAGCTGCCTTATAATCACAGGTAACACCAAAACATCCATATACAGAAACAAATTATAAGTAGTCATTAAGTAAGGAAATGATACTTAAGCTACGGTAGTCAAATGAGAAAAATAGGGGCATTAGTTAACTTCACAAAACCTTTAATCCTTATTTGATCATAAAAGAGAAACGAAAACAGAAGACAAAAACGCAAAGGAAGCTAGAGGCAAAGATAAATAAGAAAAATAATCAGAAATTACACCTCAAACTTTCAACTTTACCCAACAAAACTTTCAAAAAAAAATAAAAAATTAGGCCACCTCGGAAAGGTAGAAGAAAATCAAGGCAAATTTTGCCGAAAAAAAAGAAAGAAATAAAAACTTAATGCCGTTATCCTTGCCCACGTGAATTTGTAGCTATCAAACTCCATATGAATGTCCACGCCTAGCACAGATATTTGATCAGAGCGGCATCCCTATGAACCATTTAGTTTGTAACTCATAATGGAACTGTTGGCTAAAATATTCTTATGTTCTAGCCTTCTAGGGATGGGATTTCAACTTAAAAAATTCAGTGGACACCAAAACTGATATGTTAAACCAGCGAAACTCAACGAAACATCATGCATATGACTAATCATCTCGCCTCTATCAATTTATGAAAATTGTGCAGCCTTCAGATTGATGAACTCTTAGTTGCATGCTTTCAAAAATCCATTGGCATTTGGCAGTATTAATTTCTGAAAGCAATGCAAGTACACATTACAAATATGAAACGGAAAAGGAAGCTAAAACAGTAAAGTAAAATTTATTAATCATTCATCACCAGCTATTCGTTGAAATGAACAAAAAGAAAACGGCCAACACCGAATTATTGAATGAATTGTACGGAATTTGGAAATGGAAAATGTTCTAATACACTAATATCTTTAACTTACTCTCCAACGCTTGAGCGATTCATGGGACGCATTTTTGGTGTTGCCAATGTCGAAAGGATCGGAGAATTCTTCATCGGCTGCCCAGCCTTTTGCACTGGCGGAAGCAGCATCAACGTCGATGATGCTAGCCTCCGGGTGAAGCTGTTGTTCGGCTGCGATGGGTGGCGTCTGAGAGTCGTTTCCAGTCGTCATATCGGCTGCGGCGTCCGGTGTGACACAGCCGGAAGAGAGATGGCACCGCCGCTTCAGCGTGGCCACCACTCAACGGAAAAGGAAGAGGAGAGAATTATCGGCTCCAATTTGACAAATGAATTGAAAATCAATCAAATCAACAGCCCATGCAGAAAATGTACACGCTGAAAATTCATGGTGCATTTGTTCTTGACTGTGTTTATGGTTATTACTATATTTACAATAACAGAAAGTAGAGGTAATCCGATTTGTTCGTGATAGCGTCTGATTATTGTGAATCCATTGCATTTACCAGTGGATTGAAAATTGGCATTTGGGTGAGAGGGAAAGAGAATTATTCGGGAAAGAATTAAGCTATATTAATATATGCATCTTACTTCACAGGATGAATGAGATTCACCCTATACGACACAATCTAGAGTCTAGACAGTAATGTGCATAGGTGTTGAAGAAATCGAAAGATGTGATTGTGCCACGTGTAAAAGTGTAAACAAATAGGTAAAAATTGATGGGGGTCCTGGGGGGACCCGGACCCCCCCCCCACCCAAAAAAAAATGTTTTTTTTTTTAATTTTAATTTTTGTATTTACCATTTTGTATTTGAATAAGTCTTTCATGAATTTCATAACGTGCATTTTTCTTGGAATACTGAGATTTCAGGTTCTCTAAGTGTTGGGTGTCTGTGTGAGATGCATTTTTATTGCGGGGGAAGGCAATACTTTAAACCTACTTACAAATATTAACTGAACGAGAATGCTAAAATTTTGAA
>CAIGRS010100144.1:0-13023 GCA_903798395.1 Fraxinus floribunda | reverse complement strand
AGCCCAGCACTGGATCCGCCAGTGTTGGTCTCAGAATCGAGATTTTCGTACCAACGATGAAAAACAGAGAAACAAAATTGCAGAAAGTAAAAAAACACAAATTTTTCGCCCCTTAGGGCTTGGATGTTCAGCTTTAGGAAAAAGATATTCGGCCCGGGTTGGTGATCGGGCTCCGTGACAGGGGGGCCACCCCCCTGTCACGGAGCCCGGTCACCAACCCGGGCTCCGTAGCATATCTCTCAACTTTAATAGTTTACTCACTCGTCGAGCATTTGCTAAGTGGATTATGTTCGAATTCACTAAGAATCACAAAGAACAGTACAAAATGTAAAATTTCTTCACTGATGTTTCCTCTTGCCTCTCTAATATAATCTTTTTTCTTCACAATCACCAAATGTACATCAAATACACTAACAATATCACTAAGATATTTATAGAGATCAAAACCAGAATATCCCAAGAAGATGAAGAGAGAAAACACTCGAGAGAAAACGAAGAAGAAAAACCCTAGAATACAAAACTACGGTGAATCGAAGAGTCGAGAAAGGAAGTTTAAAACCACCCTTAAAGCATCCAATCCAACGGTTCACAGCATGTCAGATGTGAGGCCAAGATCAATCCATTTAAACAAAACAATTTGGTGGCCCAATTACACAGCAAAGCCCGAAGACAATAAGAGGTCCAATACCACATAATAGAGAGGCAGCCCACAGCAAATGATTCGACTGGGCCTTATACAGTTTATTCCTGGTTGTTAACTGTATTTATGCATACAAGGAACGCTGCAGTCTGAGTCCAAAACCAGTAGTTTATTAGAAATACAGAGTACAGACACAGTTGAAATAATACACATTGGAATAAGAACCATGAAATAAACATTCTGGTATGATTCTCTGTTCTTGCATTTAGCAGCTCCTAGGAAAGGAAGAACATGTGCATATTAAGGTTCAAGCATACGCTGCTTGAATTACGTAACTACTAACTAGCACGGAACTTCATAGAAACAATGCTGCAGCCATTCGAGTATATGCTGCCTGTATGTGTACGAAGTGATGTTACGTAGCTCACATTCGAGAACTAACTTCGTGCTTCTGCGTATTCTAATGCATATGGACAAACTCTCTTTTGGGTTTTTACCAATAATAATGCAGTTCAGACAATGGACCAGTTAAACTGTGGACCATAGGACTGACTACCTAGAAAATTGCTTTCTTGGCTATTACTTTTGGTACCACACTACAATATCTTGCAACTCCATGATTAAAATGCACTCAATTAATTCAAACCTTCTTAAATTATTTTGCAATCTCATGATTCTCGTTCCTAGTATTCAATGAAAACTCGAACACGGCATGTCATGGATGACTCGCACGCAACATGAAGTGACTTATGTCTACTGTGTCCGCCTAATGTTTGTCCGAATTTTGCTACTTGTACATAAATAAATTTACATAATATGATGTAAAAGGAAAATATTAAATAAAAAAAGTTTATTGTGTTTTAAATTGACAAATGATAGAGTGTCAATTTAAACTGACAATTGTGATATTATGTAATCCATTATGTAAATCTTCATGTACATGTAGCAAGATTCATGTTATTTGTTCAATGGTCATAAATTTCAGCCCTAATTGCCGTCCCATATTCCAAATTAGATTTTGTTTCTCAATTTGGATAGAAGGACAAACATCGATGATGAGTCACATGACGATAAGACAAAGATTTGGATGAATTTCTATAACTAGAGACTAATTACGCAAATGATCGAGAATTTATTTGCTCATTCATAAATGATGGAATCAACTTGCTACTTGAACACTAAAAATTAACTTTCCCAACATGTCGACATAAATGTTAGAAAAGCAAGTTAAAAACTGTAAAAACGTCCTAGATTCTAACTATCAACTATTTCGAAGAATACCATTTTGAATGAATTATAATTAAAAACATGGAATCGATATTCCAACTACGCTAATTGATTGTTTACTCATAATACTATATTTAGCCCTCGTTTGGCGGGGATTAATATCAGATTTTTAGTACACTTTGATAAAAGTTAATGAAACGTGTAGTTAAATTTAATGTTGACTTTAATTTAATAAAAGTTTAAATTTTAATCCCAATAAAAAAAAAATCTTGATAAAAATGTTATAAACAAATTAAAAAGTATTTTATTGCTCATGATAAGAACATTCCCCGTATTCCAATAAAACACGGCATAAAATGCATTATTACGTCCATATCCTCATTTTTAATTTCCCTACCACAACTCCGCGCCTCCCGACCCAACCACCCACCCCACATGCTCATGTATATATAACACATATATTTGATGCAGTATCTATATTCTTCGTTCTTAACGGTCTCAATAATCCTGCCATCACCGTTTTGGTACACAGATATTAAGCTTTTGTGAGTGTATAACTGTATATAGATATATATAAGTGGTAAAATTGAATTTCGATCAAATGGCGGCAGAGAAAGTTAATGGACGGAACGCCGGCGTCGATGGGCCGACCAATCCTTTGGTGACACCTCTTCTCACGGATCTCTATCAGTTCACTATGGCCTATGCTTACTGGAAAGCCGGGAAACACGACGAACGAGCAGTGTAATTCTTTATTTTTTTGTTTCTTTGCTCGCTGTGAGCCTGTGACTTGCACGGTTAATCAGTTTATGATTACGCGCCAATTTTTTATGTGGTTGATTGAATTCTATTGAGTTTATTGTTGATTGGTTGGGAACTCTAAAAATGAAGTATTGATTGTTGTTATTGTATTAGAACGGTTTAGTTCATATCTTAAACAGATTTTAATTCTTAAATCTTTTGATAACTATTTCCACATTCGTGGTTTTAAATCAAGCAGTTGTTATTGAACCAATAATGATCATACGAACAATATTGGTTAATTATAAAGAATCTTGGAAGGAAATAGTTTGTTCAATCAGTCATGAGAGAAATAACAAATATGAGTACTTGTTTTTTGTGTGGTTGCATTAATTATTTCAGTTTATGGCATCTTTTGCCGTTGCTGGACCGAATTATAGTTCTATTTTAAGTTTAGTTCCACTATTTGGAACTCTAAGCTTGAGCCTTCCCCAATTGCTTTCTGGATTATTGATGGGATTAGTTTTGAAGCTGAAATTTTTAGTATAGGTTTCATTTGTGAATAATCGCTGAATATGGAGAAAGATATTCTTTTTGTTCGAATTTCAAAGTTAATATGTTACTAGCCTTTTATTAATTGCCTTTACAAACGACCAACACAAATTCATGTTAGAAATTTATATAAAATGAACAAAA
The DNA here is from genome assembly GCA_903798395.1 of Fraxinus floribunda. NCBI lineage: Eukaryota > Viridiplantae > Streptophyta > Magnoliopsida > Lamiales > Oleaceae > Fraxinus > Fraxinus floribunda. The sequence continues at coordinate 9,719 of CAIGRS010100144.1, read as the reverse complement.
AGATGAGAAAAATGACAAAGCTTAGTTGTGAACCAGTTCAACTTTACGCATACATTTTCTTTCAATGGAAAATTTTCCCTGTATTTAAAAAAGAAATACCTGTGGAGAAAGAGGAAAATGAATGTATTTGGAGTTATGTGAACATTTTTACAGTTAAGTTAAATTTGTTAGCATGAGAACTAATTAATATATTATCAAAAGAATTTTCTCATATTTTTTTATGGGAGTACTTGTGTCATTGCTTAGGCCCCATCAATAAAGATAGCCTGACTTTTCATCTCTGTCAATTATTCATACAACCCCAGATGCTTAAATCTACCTTTAAAAGTTTCTGATGAATTGATAATTATCATGTGCAGGCTTTTTTAGTTTTTGTTAAAAGTGTTTTTTTGTGATTTGCTAGAACATGATTTAACTTTGTCCCTGTAGGGATGCCTTCATCTTATTGGATACATAGATTTAGTCTTGGGCTGAATGAGATTGTTTAATTTTCTGCCCACTTCAGTTTAACAAAAAACATGTGGTGGTCTTATCATTTCAAAAATTACTCATAGTTAGCATGTGATTATCTTTCAGGTTCGACTTGTATTTTCGGAAGAACCCCTTTGGCGGTGAATATACAGTTTTTGCTGGTCTAGAAGAGTGCATAAAGTTAATTGCTAACTTCAAAATCGTAGAGGATGAGATTGCTTTTATCCGAGCATCCTTGCCTCCGTCATGTGAGGTATACTGGTGCACTTAATATGTCAATGGTTATATGTTAAGTAATCAATCAAGATATTAGGCAAACGTTCTGGTTTTCATCAAGATTTTGCACTTTGAGAACACAGTATGTACTATGTAGTTACTAAACTACATACACTTCCACTCTCATTTAATTGCAAACAATCAGGCCTTATATTAATTAGGATCACTTTGCTGATCTATTGCTCAACAGGACTTCAAGGTTTCTGTGGGTTTTTTTTTTTCAATTAATTTTTTATAAGAAAACACGTTTGATCAATTTAAAATTTCATGTTTGATTAACACAAATTGGTTAGTTAACAATTGACTATCACCTACAAAATCAATTTTATTCTCTGTCAGAGAACCGCATATGAAACGAGAAAAATGATTATAACCCAATCATTAGTTTCGGTTAAGTAATGACTAAACTGTTTAGATTGATGTTTCATTTGTTATCTAAAGTGCCTGAATCAAAAAGTAGATACTAGATAGCTTCACGGCCTCATTCTACTCTGCTAGCAATGAATATATCCATAACATAACCATCAAAGCTTCAGGTAGTTCCAGTATTCATGCCCTTGCTTATGCTATTACTATAATGCTTTTATCAGACACGATGTTTCCTTTAATTTTCATTGTAACGCATGGCATTTCTTATAGAATAGGTTATACTAATGTTGTCAATTATTTTTGACTTTAGGACAACTTCTATGACTACCTTCGAGGAATGGATTGTTCCAATGTGGAGATACATTCCATTTCTGAAGGATACGTTGTATTTCCAAATGTACCCTTGATGAGGGTTGAAGGACCAATAGCTGTGAGTACCTCCAAAATTGACCTTGATCATAAATCATAAACGTAATTGGATAACATGCTAAAAATATGACTTCGAAGAGCATAATAAAATATGACTTCATTCATATATTTGTTTGGTAAGCATCTTTCCTTATATTTGACAATTGTATCTGTCTTCTTAAGGTGGTTCAACTGCTTGAGACCCCACTTTTAAATCTTATCAATTATGCATCGCTGGTAGCTACAAATGCTGCAAGGCATCGTTTTGTTGCTGGGAAGTCCAAACTTCTTCTTGAATTTGGGCTACGAAGGGCTCAGGTCACATAAGTGGTCTTTTCTGTTTGTTTTCCTTTGAAGGACTTATCTTGTTATACATCATTTGAGTCTTGTTTGTTTCACATTCATGTAGGGACCTGATGGTGGTATAGGGGCATCAAAGTATAGCTACATGGGTGGATTTGATGCTACAAGGTGATTCCCTGTGGAACGTGTAATTTAAACATCATTTGGTTCATTGAATGTTCTTCAACAATTCTTCAAAGGCATTATGTTTCATTGGTTAACCATTTTAACCATTGGTCGACCCAATCAAACCAATGGATCATAGCAATAATTCTTTGTATATCTTATAGATAATTAACTAGGCACTAACCTACTCATACACGATATCAAAATATTAATGGGTTGTATGATATGTTTAAGTATGTAATTCTTCATTGGTGGATAGAGGAAATGCTTTGTCATCCTCTATATCAAAACTTTGTTTTTCACAATTAAGTTCTTAGACTGTAGGCCCAACTTTATTGCAAATAGGTTTAGTCTGTATTTGTTGTTTACATACACGTTCTTAGAGTATTTAAAGTTTTACTCAAATGTATAGTGAACTTCCAAATATATCTTTTTGACTTCATTATGTGTGAGTACAAATTTTTGAAGTATATAAAGAATTTCTTAACACTGTTGTTATTTTTATAATTTCTTGGGTGGAACGCTCTTAAACTATGTGCATTGAATTCTTTCGGATGAATATGAAATAGCAGATAGGTAATGGATTCAAAATTTCATCCTTATTTTTGAGGTAAACTTGAGCCGGCTAGGTCTCACTGGATTGATGTGTTATCTGATCAAAACAAAGTCAAACCTTCAAAGGACCAGTTTAATGGGCTTCTTTGAATCATCCTGACCTTCTGGATTTAATGGTTGCACTTATCCAGTTTCTTCTTTAGTTGGTTTTAGAGTTGATTTTGCAGTTCAATATTCTTAAGAAAGTCCACCCCCACTCTCCCAACCAAAAAGAAAGAGAATATCTTAGCTTCCTGTTAATCAAAATGATGCATAAGCTAGACTCATCTATTTTTGTTGTTGTGTGCTAACAGCAATGTTGCTGCTGGGAAATTATTTGGAATCCCACTCCGTGGAACACATTCCCATGCTTTTGTCAGCTCATTTATGGTAGGTATAATTACACACACACATGTATTTATGTATGTGCATTAATTTTTTCCCCCAGAATCAGATCATTTATACCAGTTTCATCAAGTCTTATGAGTGCCTTCTCAATTGAAGCATATTTCTTTTATTATCACTCAGAAAGATAGTTCGCTTTTCGAAGAACTTCTGCATGCTGCATGTAGAATTGAACATGTAAGTTCTCTACTGCTATGACGACATTGGCTGGAAGGATATTGTGATTCTCTTTTTCTTTTGGAAGAAGAGAGAAACTCTGGTTTTTTCTGGTAGAAACTGGGACAATGTTGAATATGCTTCAGAACTATTTTGAAGTTCTGTGTGCATTTTGTGTGAAGGATAATTACTCTGAATGAAGTTGAGGCACGGTAGATCATTAAGTAATTATTCTATAAGGGTTTGTTATCTGCTTGTGATATAGTCCAAGTACTTGATACATTACCTCAATTTTTTATAACAAAAAGCAGAGATAGCAATTAACACAGGCACAGCTTTGGATTGGCATCCAGTGACATGGACTAATTTATGTGCTTGTTTCAAAGCTCTTCTTGATTGTTACGCTTGGATTGAAATTTTAATCATCCATCTAGATACTCCTTCCCTTCTTTAGCACTCACATGCACATAGTTTGAAGTTTTTTTTCTTCTATGCAATATTTTTTTTGTGTTCCTTCTTGTATGGTTTATCCATTATCTTAATTAATTCAATGATTCGCAGAGCCCTCATGAGATCGCTGATAAATTGCTTCATAGTTCTGATGGTTCAAATGCTTGTGAGGATTTTGTTAGTTTGGCTCAAACATGGTTAAGGAAATTAAAGGTGTTCTCAACCTCAATCTACTTATTTACCTTGTTTTTTAGTTTTCACTTGCTCATTATATTAGATTTTCAAATGCATTATTTTTTCTTGCTTCCTTGCGCCTTTTCTACCCTCATATTCTTTATTTCTGCAAATCATCTCATGACTTACTATCCTTCTGCCATCAAACTTCAATACTTTAGTACTCAGATTTAATATTTCAACGTGAGATTTTCTAAATATTCAGATTTTGCTAAACCTTTTGTTTGCACATTTGGCAGCTGACAAATCATAATCTAGACATCCTCATAAAATTAAGCACGGCATGTTAAATCCGACACAACTTTTTGTGCATTGATCCACATTAGTGATTCAATTGTAATCATGTTCAGGGACACTCTTTTTATTAGAAGTACATTGTAGTATTGGTGGACCTTCGCCATTGGGTGCAACCATCTGTTACCTCAATATTGTATGAATTCTGTGTCTGCTTTCATTCAAGTTGCATTGGATAACTCAATCCATTTTCTCTTAGAATGTCATGTAAAGGAGCTCCTTCATATATAACTGTATGAGCTCTTTAGTGCCAGAAATCTCTTGATGCTTACTGAGCTACTTGTAATGTTATCTTTTAGTCCTTTCTTTGTTACAACGAAGTATGATTTACAGGAAGTTTTTATATCAGTCGAGTTTTGATATATATATATATATATATATAATGTAAAGAACCTAATTCTGTTTGGTCAAAAGAATAAATAAATAATTGATTCAAGGCTATGATTAATATCAGTTTTGATGTCAAATTTATCAAAACCAATTATTCATGGTGAAAATCCATTTATTGAAAGGATTCGGTTAAATAATAAAGGACGGGAAAATTATTTCTACTTGAAAGATATTATTTGCCTCCCATATTTGTTTCCCCCTTTTTCTCCATTCTAAACTACCCTCATTTCTTAATGCTCGGGCAGGGCACAAAATAGCAAGAAATTTGAATTGCCTCAAAATAATATCGGTAGAGTTGAGCAATTCCCACCGTAACTCTTCATCGATTTCTCGATTTAGTTTTAGCGTGGAAGTCAATAGTTTGTACCTTGGCAGGGTATAACTTAAAGATGAAACCAAATGTAGGCCAAAACTCAGTCCATTGTGTACTTGTAACTTTATACAATTACCCAACTGCGAATTCATTTACTGTAGTGAAACATAATTATATTTCCTGTCTCGAAAAGAATGTCATGAAAATTTGGAGTTTATAAACTTTGATAAGTTCAAAGGACTTGATCTCTGTATAATCTTGGTATGCATATGCATGCCCCGTCTCTAAAAGAAATATCTGTTCTTCCTCCTTTTTTTTTCTTTTGAAAGAATTGTTGTTCTCTATGAAAATTAAAAGTATGAATGCATTGCTTCTCCTGACATGTCCCTCATTACAGACTTGGTATATAGCGAAGACATGGCAAACGGATAAAGTAACCATGATAATTGCATCTTTGTGCCTGGGCCGTGAGTGGCAGCAATAACACTCTTGGTTTTCTTAAATAGGGACCTATATATAAAAAATATAATATAATCTCGATAAGGTTATATAACTTACAGAAGATATTTTGTATGTAATGGTACTTGTGCTCAAGTGTGATAAAGTTGAACTTCACGTGATTTACAAAGATTGTTCAAATTTTCTTTGATCTTCTTGATGCACATATATTTAACATATTGGGAACTCTAAATATCCAATGTTGTCTGATTCAACTCTCAAAATCTGTTCAGCGGTCGCATGTATTAGGTGGAATCTTTGGTGAAACCAATCAAAGCGAGTTAGCTGCTTTCACCTCATATGCTCTAGCATTTCCTTCCAACTTTTTGGCCCTTGTAGACACATATGATGTAAGTCAAAATTTTGATTTGTTCACTTGACATTGTTGTTGTTCATGCAAATTTCCTCTCTAGCCTTGGACACTTCAATTTGTCATTTAGAGCTCCATATTTTTTATTTGGCTATTTCCTTCAATTGCTTATACTACTGGAACCATGTTCAGATATGGTTCACCTTCTTTCGCATCTTTGCATTATTGCTTTCCAAGAAGTGAATTAATTGTTTTATTGATGTGTGCTATAAAGTGGGATTATTATTACTCGGTCGTATTGTCTCACTTATTGATTGAGGAGCCTGATGTAGTCTTTCAATTCCAATTGTTCAATTAGTAGTTAGCATGTCTTAAAAAATCTATAACAACCTTGAAGCTGAGAACTTGAAGATTTTTTAAAGTCATACTAAGAGTTCCTTCTGGTGTACTGTTTATGTTTTATCTTATGAAAAATTCTCAAAGTTCCTTTATTGTTAGTTATACTTTCATTGAACTAACATTTGTGTTTATTTCCTTTTTGACTGTTGTGTCTTGCTTTGCCTTTATATTCTTTCTGTAAAAGAAAATTTAATAACTACTGCTTTGAAATATTGCTAGATAAACAGCTCATATCTTGGTGATATCGACTTCTATATATTGTGAACCTGTGTGAATACTTTGAATTGTTGTTGAAATTGCTGCGTTTCATAGGTTTTCTTTTCTAGGCATAATTTAAATTTCACTTCTTGGTAGCTGCACCAATTCTACTTCATATTGGTTTTATGTTATTGCCTTTAATATAGCTTCCGTTATCAATTATGACAGGTCATGAGAAGTGGTGTTCCTAATTTTTGTGCAGTTGCTCTAGCTCTAAAAGATTTAGGGTATGTCTGGACAACTAATTTTATTCACATGCTGAAAATGATTGTATCCGTGTTAGCATGGTGGTTTCACCAAACTATTGATATATACTGTTAAGTATTTAATTTTTTGTAGGTTCACAAAATGGTTGGAATGTCTAAGATCAAATTATTCTGAAAAAATATACTTTGTTATTACTCTTACTGGATCTTTCAGCAACAGATCGAAGCAGTGGCTAGAACGTATTCCATATCCATCATCAAATTTATGAGAATAAGCCTTGGTTTGTTGTTGTTGTTCTATCATTACATTTATATGCACATTGATGCATTCAAGGGAGAGGCATAGCCTTTTGAGAAGTGCTCTTCTCTCTTTCCTTATCAAAAATTAATCCTCGCTCCAAATTCAAATTAATAGAAAATCTGCCCCCGTCTTTATATATCATATATATGTAAATAGGGTCTTATCTCGGTTTAATTCTTCTGCTTCTTGATTTTTTAATTTGGTTGTTTGCAACATCTCGGAGTGGTTAGATCTTTTTCAGTTGTCATTATTAACCTGTTCTTATTTGTTTCATGTGGAGTTTACTTTTTCCCTATGCACAAATCAAACAGTTATGTGCTAATTGCAAAACTTGGCTTCACCATTACCCCAGACCCCCAAAGCACCCCAAGGACTATTGGACTTCTGCGTTTATTTTTTAATATACTTTTTTGAAATGTTCTTGTGCAGGTATAAAGCTGTAGGCATTAGATTAGACTCTGGTGATCTTGCCTATCTGTCATGTGAGGCCCGGAAATTCTTTCAGGCTATTGAGAAGGAATTTGGAGTGCCTGATTTTGGAAAGATAAGCATCACAGCTAGTAATGACCTGAATGAAGAAACATTAGATGCTTTAAACAAACAGGTAAAGGCATTGGGTATTAATCGTCCAAAGGTTTAGTACTCCCCCATTATAACTTTTCACATCCTTGGGTCCGTGTTGATCAGACTGCATACTTCTTGACTGGGCTATGTGTCATTTCAGTCTAGTTCACTTCGTCTAGTTTTTAGCATTTAGCCATTTAGGTATCCCTTTTGAATGCATTTATGGCACTAATAATCTATGGTGCTTTTACCAATTTCACTGATTATTTTAAACTATACAAAATCTTTTCACTTAAAAAATCACTTGAGAGTTATCCAACAAGGTCATTTTGCAATTGTGAAAGAGACTTTATAATTAAGTTCTGGAATGTAAATTTGAGACCCTTTTATCCAGATCAGATGAAAACGAACTCCAATGCAACATCAATAAAGTGAAATAGATTCTCTAGTTCTATGTTCTATGAGTAGCTTGCATTTTTAATTATTGCTTAGTTTTCTTCGAGATGCTAAAAAATGGACTAGAACTGAAAGCTAATCTAAATATATAGCTGAACAAGCTCTTTTACACGTCCCAAATCCCTGCCTTCTTAGATCTTCTGAATAATGCATTTCAAAAAGATATTTGTTTCTATTTCCATTTCCACATTCTGCACTAAATCCACAACCCCTTCCCCACTATCCCCATGCTACTTTGTGGGGAATGGGAGTGAAGGAGAGATGGTACAGACTACAGACTGAGCGTTGGTAAAATTTTCAGAAGATGGGTAAAAATCTAATTTGTTGCTTATTGATTGTGTTTCATGTCTAATTTTCCATTGCCAATTTCCTACCTAAACATATGCAGTTCATGGCTTGTATATTTTGCAGTTGCCAACTTCTATTTCTTTGGGGTGCAGGGTCATGAAATTGATGCATTTGGAATTGGAACTCATTTAGTTACATGTTATGCTCAACCTGCTCTGGGTGTTGTTTTTAAGTTGGTGGAAATAAACAATCATCCTCGCATAAAACTTTCTGAAGATGTTTCAAAGGTTTGATCAATCCATGAGATATCTCTAAATCTATATTCCATGTTACTTCTATTGTGAATGACCATTTTGATCTGGTTTCAGGTCTCTATACCATGCAAAAAACGATGTTACAGATTATATGGGAAGGAGGGTTATTCCCTCGTAGACATAATGATTGGAGAAAATGAACCACCTCCAAAGGTACTTTCTATATCAATGGATTTTCTTTCATCTTCTTCCCTTGTACCTTTTAAATCAATGATCCAAAAACATCGGCGATCAACAAATTTAGGTGTAAAAAAAATTCTACTTTTTCAATTTGAAATTTTGTCCTTGTTTGTCTTGGCGTGAGTTTTAGGAAATAGATTAAAATGTGCTCAAGCACATGCTTTTAGATTTTGCCAGAAATGCATCTATCATTACTTTTATAGATCACATGTATGGGTTAAATGAATGACTGGGCAATTTAGGAAGTTATCAACTGTTATAGCATCCTAACTCATCATTCTTCTGATCGTGTAAAATTTCGTAATTGATTTATAAACTGATTGCTCTAATGTGTTGTTATCAGCTTACCCTTTTATGGATACACAGGTAGGTGAACGAATATTGTGTCGTCATCCATTTAATGAATCCAAGAGAGCCTATGTGGTACCACAACATGTTGAGGAGCTTCTGAAGTGTTTTTGGCCTGGTAGATCAGGTTAGAGATTTTGGCCTCTTTAGCCTAGATAACCAGTTACTTGGCAGTGCTGAGCCACTATCAACTGCATGGGGGTGTTATGGCCATTATGTGTATAATGCATATTGCTTGGCAATGCTAAATCCCAGGGGATTCGTGAATCAGTACACTAACTCCCAGTGATACACGTAATTTGGAAAGCTAAATTTGGCTCTAATTTTGTTAAACTTGTAATAGTTACAATTGATTTTCCAGCAGAAAGTCTCTTTATAGAATTCTGTGACAAGTTTTCTTTACACAGTAATAAATTTACTCTGACAATTGCTTATTTAGGAATTAGAATTGCGTAATAGACTGTCTTAGTTAGGACCTCGCTCCTCTGTCTCTTCCTTGGTACTTCACCAATAGTCTTTATTGATACAGGCCTAGAATGTTAGGAAGTTAACTAGTACCTTGTTTAAACTTTAAACTATGCGATTTTTAAAAAGCTGCCTTTTTTTTTTTTTTTTTTCAAGCCACTAACAATATCCATTTTCCGGCTTTTAAAGGAAAAGCTAGAGAAGAACTACCACCCATTAAGTTGATCAGAGAACGTTGTATTAAACAACTGGACCAGATGCGGACCGACCACATGCGAAGGTTGAACCCTACTCCTTACAAGGT
>CAIGRS010100108.1:632-15237 GCA_903798395.1 Fraxinus floribunda | reverse complement strand
ATTATAAAATAAACAGTAAATCATAAAAGGTAAAATGGGAAAGGAAAATACTTCACAAATGAATAGTAATTGGCAGATTGCCTCAACAGTTGCATGAATGCATCAATCAACAATTGTAGGAAGGATAAAATACAGAACAAAATGCCACATAAATGAACAGTACACGGTGGGTTGGCTATGTGGGAAGGATAAAATAGGAAAGAAAATGGGAAAACCAATGATAAAACGGGAAAGATAAATGCTTCACAAATGAACAGTAACCTCCGAATTCACTCTTTTAAGATAGTATGGATTAAATTATTTATATTATTTCCCCTAGGATAATTTAAGATGTGCTTAACACTTGTCACATTTCGTAATATTAACTAAAATGATTTGACGTAAATGATAAATTATTAATAATAATTTTTCTTAGTAATAATTTTGAGAAATGCTACAACCCTCTCACATTGTGGGACCCACTCACATGTGATAGGGTTGTGTACCAAGTGTGTACAAGTATAAAATTTGTATAATTTTAGGGTCCGTTTGATTGTAAGAATGAAATTGGATGGAAAGAAAATGAATTTAAGGGAATTGAATTATTTAGAACTAATGTGTATGTCAATTAATTGTGTTTGATTTATATAATTTTTCACCTGAAAAATATTGAAATTTTGGATCTTTTTGTATTTGTTTGACTTTGTTTTTATGGAAATTGCCCATCAAATGGATAAAATTTGTTTCAATTGTCAAAAAAAATTTTAAAAAAAGTTGCCTAAAAAAGCTTTTCCACACCAAACTCATGGGAAAAACTTTTCCTCAAAAATCAAGAAACTGTGTAAAATCGAGAAAATGTGGCAAATCAATTCCGTGAAAAATTTAGCCAGTCAAACGTGTAAAAAAGTGGAAATGAAATTTAATTTCCATCTTCCAAGGAAAATATAGCACAATCAAACATGACCTTAGAGATTTTATTGAACTTTGATAGAAATAAACATCAGGGTCCGTTGATTGCAAATGTGGAATTTGCGTGTAAATAAAATGTTTTACCGGAAATTGAATTGTCTAAAATTTGTTTTACTAATAATTGTAATTAATAGTGTTTGATTGATATAATTTTACACCTAAAAAATGTTGAAAGTTCGGTGTCCGTTTGACTTTATTTTTCATGAAAATTGTCCATTAAATTAATAATTTTTTTATCATTGGGTTTAACATTTGTTCCAATTGCAAAAAAAGAAAAAAAGATTTAAAAAAATATTATACTGAATACCATTCGTTTGATTTTGTTTTGGTTGGAAATTGTCAATAAAAGTGATAAATTTTTTACCATTGTGTATTTGTGTCTGAAATTTTTTCCAATTGTAAAAAAAAAAAGAACATGAAAAATCAAAACTAATCAAAATAACAAGAAATCTCCTCCAAAAGCTGGAATGAGATAAGTTTTAGTTGTTTCGAGGGAAAAAAAAACATAATCTTGATTGTTATAAGGTATCATCCGGATTTAAAGACTTTTTAGTGGGATCTTCAATTATTGGTTCAGTTTTCAGTAAAAACATCATAAATTTTGATGACTATTCACTTCTTTGCATCCAATGAAATAACAGTATATACAAAAGGATTTAAAGAACAGTATATTCGCCAAAAACACTTTGAACTAGGGTCTCTTAGTCTCTATCTGTCCGTGTCCTCTTCATCTCTAAACCCCAGGTTTTATCCAATCTCAAGGTCTCTTTTTCTCTGTTTTTTTAACCAATTAAACCTCGTATCTATGCTTTAGTACAAAAGCTATAAACTTTTTTAATCTTAATTTAATGTTAAACTTATAAGTATTTTTATTTTTATCTTCTTGATTTAAGTCCCCTCTTGAGACCTCAATGTAAAAGTTGCATCTTGGCCATGGATTTCGAAATGGGTTTTATTGTTCTGTACATTTGCTCCTGTATTTTATGGGTTTCAACCTCATTTCTTGCAAAATTTGCAAATGGGTCTTTAGGGTGAAGTGTAGGAATTTTTTCTGTACCCATCATTAATGATTTTATTTTTACTTCTGATTTTGTGCCATTTTGCTAATAGCATTTGTTTCATGTTGCAGGAAGAGTATTTGTACCTGAGTATGAGTTAAAGTTAGCACCTTTAAGCCTTTGAGTACGGGTTTGTTATTTACAGGGCTTAATTAATTTGATTGTGTTTTTTCTTTGACTGCATTTACCGTTGTCAATAGTATCATAATCGAGGAAAAAAAGTTTTTCCTTCTATGGTGGACAAGAAGAGCGTTGAGTAGTGGTTTTTTCTTACTAGGGACTTTTGTGCATAATTTGACGAGTGAGTTGATTTTTCGAAAACTTATAGAAAGTGTGCTGTGAAGTGGTTAAATGGACCAAGATTTGGGGTCAGAGTCCAATCTTCCACCTGGATCAATTGATAAGTCCAGGGTTTTGGATTTGAAGCCGTTGAGATGTCTTGTCCCCGTATTCCCAACCGCACCTGGTATGTCATCTATCTCAAGTCCCCAGCCAGCACCCTTTGTGTGTGTTCCACCAACTGGACCTTTCCCATGCGGGGTCCAACCATTTTACCCATTCTCTTCTCAACACACCACATCAAGTGTGCCCGACCAAGCAGGGAAATTCGGTTTTGGGAACCGTGCACAGTCTCCTGTTCCACTGAATCCCTTTAGAACTCCAATAAACCCAGCTAAAGAGCGAATGGAGCAATCCAATAGGACTACTACTTATGCATCAGGAAGTGTATCTATAGAAGATGGGTATGCTGATTCTCAGAATCAGAGTGATGTGGATAATGTCAGCAATTCAGGGAAACGAAATGGCCAGCCAAGGAAGAAAAGAGACAGCAATGGAGACAACGTTGTTGAGACGACAGTTAATAACCTTATTACTTCATTTAAGCTTAACGAATTGGATGATTTTAAAAGAACCAGCGGTGACAAGGAGGTAGCTGGTACGATACTCTTGGTATTTGATTTGGTCAGGAGAAGGCTTACTCAAATTGAAGAAGCATCTCCAGTGATTTCTAAACATCCGAACCTGACGGCTGGTACAGTTTTGATGGCCAAAGGTGTTCGGACAAATAGCACGAAGAGGATCGGGCATGTACCTGGAGTTGAAGTGGGCGATATTTTCTTCTTTAGAATGGAGTTGTGTATCGTGGGGTTACATGCTCCGATTATGGCTGGGATAGATTATATGGGTGCCAAACTTACCATGAATGAAGAACCTTTGGCCGTCAGCATTGTCTCGTCTGGAGGATATGATGATCAGGGCGGTGACGGAAATGTGTTGATTTACACTGGCCAGGGTGGAGTGCAGAGGAAAGATGGGCAAGTGTTTGATCAGAAACTTGAAAGAGGGAATCTTGCTTTGGAAAAGAGTCTGCATAAGGCCAGTGAGATAAGAGTCATACGGGGTGTGAAGGATGTTAGCTGTTCGAATGGGAAGATCTATGTTTATGATGGCCTTTACAAAATTGAGGAGTCGTGGATAGAAAAAAATAAGTCAGGATGTAATGTTTTCAAGTACAAATTGATTAGAAAACCCGGGCAACCTGAAGCATTTACATTGTGGAAATCAATTCAGCAATGGAAGTATGGAAACGCCTCAAGGAATGGGTTCATCCATCCTGATATAACATCAGGTGCAGAGAGTCTGCCGGTCTCTCTTTTGAATGAAGTTGATGATGAAATTGGACCTGCTTACTTCACATACAGTCCTATACTAAAGTACTCGAAGCCTTTTTCCGCTCCTAAGCCTTTTTCAGGCTGTCATTGCCTGAATGGATGTCAACCAGGCAGTAGTAGCTGCCCTTGCAGCCAGAGAAATGGGGGATATCTCCCTTATACATCAGTCGGTGTCCTAATGTCTTACAGCTCCTTGATACATGAATGTGGCCCTACCTGTGCGTGTCCTCCTAACTGCAGGAACCGAATATCTCAAGCTGGTCTGAAGGTACGTCTGGAAGTTTTTAAAACGAAGAATAGAGGATGGGGACTTAGGTCCTGGGATCCCATTCGGGCAGGTGGATTTATTTGTGAGTATGCAGGGGATGTCGTTGATGCATCTAGGATAGGTGATTTTGGGAATGAAAACGAAGATAATTATATTTTTGATTCGACTCGCAACTATAAACCATTGGGATCTGTGCATGATGATTCTAATGGTTCTTTAAAAGTCCCATTTCCCCTCATTATAAATGCAAAAAATAATGGCAATGTAGCTCGTTTCATGAACCATAGTTGTTCGCCAAATGTGTTTTGGCAGCCAGTTTTACTTGACAGTAATAGCAATGCAAACGTCCATGTTGCTTTTTTCGCCATCAGACATATTCCTCCAATGCAAGAGTTAACATATGATTATGGGATGGTTTCATCTGAGAAAGGAATCCATGGAAGAAAAAAGTGCTCTTGTGGGTCGGTGAAATGCAGAGGCCACTTCTATTGATTGTCAATGCCAAGTAAAATGGTGGATCTTGATACTTGATGCCTCTTGCAAAAGGTTGGTTATTTCCTCCCTCTCGCACCATTGAACTTCTAAATTGATTCTTGTTCTCTCGCTTGCGATGCTCTCATTTTTATGTTTCTTCCAGAAAATTGTATGACTTGTTTAGCAGTCTGTTCGCTTCAGGGTAATTTTTATGAGAATTAAATTTAATGAATTCTGAAACATGCACTTTGAATGTTGTATTATATTGGATTTGTAGATCTAATCATTGATCATGACTAACAAATTTAACTCAAATGGATATAGATTATCTTAAATAGTGACAGTTTTAATCATAATATCAATGGATTGAAGGGCGAAGGATTTCAAATTCTTGTGAACGAAAACTGCTTGGATTTCCAAATCCTTGAGAGTTTAGTGCCTTCTTAATAAACAAAACAGGAACTTGGACAGCAACTCGGTTGTTCATTAGCCTGAATCTGGTGAATATATTTTTCCAAAGAAAACTTGAGTTAAGATAATTGGGAAAGAGGAAAGGCTTGAGTTAATAAATTGGCTGTAACTTTAATCTCTTAGACATTTGATGTCCATCCTGTGTAGCAGTGTAGTATGTTGACGAGTCTCATTAGGGTGGTGTTTTGCGTTTGGTTTTGTGACTTCATTCTGACTGTTGATCTTGATCCGCGACCCTTTGAAACTTCGACTAATTTAAGATTTAAACAAAAACTCAGAGACTGAATGAAGTTACCCTTCTGTTTCTTTATGGGAAGTTTTCTCTGAACTTGTAACTATTGACATTTAATTTTGATGTTTATAACAAATGTCCCTCCTATCTTGATTCGTATTGGAAGTCAGAATTTCCAGAATGTACTTGTATTTCACGATCCTTGATATGTACCCTGTAAATTTGTAATCTGAAAATCTAATTAAATGCATTTGCAAACGCTGTAGGTACAGTGTCAACATAAAGATTAATGTCTTTTGCATCTGCAGTGCTGCACATCGTTTTCCCTTAATTCATCGTAGGAAATTGCTCGTCTAAAACTGAAATATCCGATTTTGCAGAGGTATGCAAATGAACCGGAATATGAGTTCTCGATGACAGAACCGTTACTTTTGTTAGTTGTGTGGCACTGGAAAGTGGACACTGAATTAGATGGAGTTTGTTAATTTTGTTAGCTTGCTTCCTGCATATTTGTCTAGTTTTAATCTGATACTCGCTGCTTTTGTTTACTTTACATGATTAATAATCATTTGGCGTTTATCCCACTTTTTTCTGTAACTTCATTTGAACCCGCCTTAGCGTAGGACTTTGATCTTGATTTCCTTTTCCGGATCGAAAAAAAAGTTACTTATTTTGATACTAGTGAGGCTAGTAAGTGTTGCTCTCAAAATAAGTAACTTTTTTATTTCCGATTTAACTTAAAATGTTGTCCAGCGAATCTCAACCACTCACTTTCATGTTCAGATTGAAATCAACGCTTTTTTTTTTTTTTTAATCGCGGCCAAAACAAGTGTACAAATTTCATATACTTAACAATTAAATAATTATTTATACCTACCTTTTTGAAAAATGAGTGAAATTATTAACAAAATAAAAGTAATCGATGGAAAATATTTGTCGGTATCACCAATGAACTTGTCGACGCTAAAGATTATCTTTTTGTTCATTCTCATAACTTTTTTTTATGTATGCAAGAATAATGTAAATTTCGTAGTTGATTACATACTAATTAAAAATAAAATTTATACTGAAATTAATGAAATAAAAAATAATTCAAGAGAAAGTATTAATTTGAAGTCGTGCTTTCAACTTAATAAAAAAAAATATTGTATAAAAGAAAAGTGTTTGTGCTGGCACGTTACTTGCCGCCATTTATTCATTTCCCATTAAACAATAATTATTTCAAAGACGTTAGGAGCATATGTATTCAAAATAATATCATATTTAAAGCAGCTTTGCAGTATGCATATATTCATTTTAAAATGTACATTTAAAATAATTTTCATGTGTGTAAAATAATTTATCTCTTCTTAAACTTATAGACGTAATAGAACGTATTAAAAATATGTTTTCAAATCTAGTCGTTATCTATTTATGATAATTGTAACTGTGCGATGAATTCAGTGTAAAATATGAATTCAACCTTTGCACGAAGGATTATGATAGTTATAAAGTTCTTCGAAACATTATTATTATTATTATTATTTGATAATTTGCATGCATCTTTCACAATTTTCATTCAAGAAGTAACTCAACAGTTACCTCAAAGAAACATTAAACTCTTAAGTTGCAATTCAAGAACGACGTGGAATTAATATGCATTGAAGTGATACAAATTTGTAAATTCTTGATAGGAGAAAAATGTAGGATGAAATGTGAATGACGGAATCTGATCTCATGAGGACAGTTGAAGAGTTATATACAAAGAAAAATACTGGAGACGAACCCACCCCTACCATAGGCAGATTCAAAGGAGAAGTTAAGTGACACCTTAGAGAGAGAACCTAACAGAAGAAAAAATAAAAAAATCAATTCTTTAATAATAGTGAGAGAAAAATGTGAATCTTTAAAACACAAGAATTTTTAACGACATTCTTCCTGGGAAATCACGTCTGTCTGTGCCAGGAAGAAGAGAGCAAAAGGCAGCTGGTTCTTCATCATATTCTAAGCCTCTCTCTCTCTCACACACACACACAGACATTCTGTAGCCAACAAGATTTACCATTCTCTTGTAATCCAAACGACAACTCGTGAGAGTCCAATGTTGTGACCTGTAATATAAAGACCCGACAGAACACACATGTTTTGGATTTTGATGTGTTTTGCTCATGTGGGATTTTGTTGAAGAAGAAGAAGAGAAGGAAAGGGTTTTCAGTTTTGTGATTGGAAATTAACAGCTTGAATTGATTTCAGGGTTGTTGGCTTTTGGCTACATGGACCAAGAAAAACCCAAACCAAAGAGGCTTTATCAAGTTTGGAGAGGAAACAATGTGAGTCATTTCTTTTTGTTTATTGATTGTGAAATTATTGCATTTAATCATTAGAGAAAAAAAGGTGTAATTTGATTTGAGAAAGTGGGTTTTTAGGCATGAATTGTTCCGCAAGTACAGAAAAAGGGACAGAAATTGTATACGGCAGCTCCTGTATGACTGCATTTTTTTGTGTTTTTATCATCTTCCAATGATAATCTGTCAAGTGTCCATCTGTATGATTTATCTGAAATTATTTCTGTACCTATAGCATTGTTGTTTTGGCATATGTGGATTCTCCCATTTCATATTCAAGATCTTGCTGTTTGAATCACCTGACCAAATGTCTGATTCCTTTATTTTGGGTTATAGTTTTTACTAAAACGACAATGTTTTATGGCTTGGAATTCAAATTTTATGCTTAGGTTTCCAATACTCGTTCAATTTAATGTTCTCAATTGACTTAACTGTTGTTGAACCATCTCATCCATAAGTACACACACCTCTTTACCTTAAATTTTGTGCTCAACTGTCCTCGCATTCGTTTTCAAGAAACAATTACACGCGTACAATTTTCATAAATGGAAAATGGGAGATTGATCTCAGTATCTCTATCTGAACAGATAATCATGTTTGAAGTCTTCAAATTAAAGTTTACACTGTTAGGATAAATTGATTTAGACTATTATGTCTTCATGGTGCCTTTGAAATCAACTGATTTTTTATTCCCACAGACCATCTGCGTAAAATTTTGATAGTGATGATAAGCCGACAAGCGCTGCAGTTGATTTTTCATATTATGTTGTCTCAATTTTCATGGTGACTGTGCACTTAGTGAACATTGAGATTATAGTACCTGTATTCCAGTTCCATTATTTCAATCGATATTAAACATTCACTTCAATTTCAATTGTTTTTTTGTTCTGTTTAATGCTCCAGAGATTCTTATTTGGAGGAAGATTCATCTTTGGTCCCGATGGCTCGTCGTTGTTTTTATCAACATTCCTAATTGTAGGCCCTGCACTTGGGTTTTGCATTAAAATATTCTCCATCATCAAACATCAAGAAAACAAAAATGCAATGCATTGGTATTCGGTACTTATCGTGGCAATAGTTTTAACCGTTCTGGTAAGTAAACATCGATAATCATATAAGTTAAAATTATTTCTCATAGTTTGCTGAGGGAGCATGCACCCTCGGGAAACTATTAATATTTTTCTGAACTCATGGTTTGTGTATTTTCTTTTCGAGTGTCAAAGATTGACCAAGGTGCTAGACTTAAAGGCACTGTGTGGAATTGAAGTGCACATTATCTGTTTAGAATTCAGATTTATTTTAATTTTTTCATTATTGGGACTTTGAACATGGTTGATTATTTCATTGCAAGATAACATTCAACTCTAGCACGGTTAAAAGTTTCTATACAGATCTCTTGAAATTTTTAAAAAATATTTCCATTATAAAAGAAATGCAAGGAAATTTCAAAACTGTATATAAGAATTCCAATAAAATCAATTTTGTCTTAATTTTTGTTCATTTAAAGTAATCGGTATCAGTGGAAGTTATATCACATAAACAAGTTTTCTTCTCAACAAGTGAAGATTGAATAATTAAAATGAAAAAAATCAGTTTATGTAAAATATACAAGGTTTCCACGGCTTTCCAACATGATTCAAAAAGTTCTCGTTTTCCAAACATTTGAAATCAATCAAACTTTTCAGTCTGTCTATAATTTTACTTCTTTGTGTAGTTATGCGTGATTCCTTCCGAATACTAACTTTATCCTGCCTTAAATTTCATTAAGAGAATGTTTTCTTGATATTTAGTTCCCCTAAATACTCATATAGAACTGAGATTAACACGCATTGAATAGCTTATCAATTTTAGATAGCTTGCTGATATTTGGATTTAATGCAGGATATAATGTTTCTCTTCCTAACATCCAGCAGAGATCCTGGGATTGTACCTCGGAATTCAAGACCTCCTGAGTGTGATGAATCATTTGAGATGAGCACCCCTTCAATGGAGTGGGTCAATGGGAGGACTCCTCATTTGAAACTTCCCCGAACAAAGGATGTGATCGTGAATGAGCACACTGTTAAAGTGAAGTTCTGCGAAACATGTTTGCTTTACCGTCCTCCCCGTGCATCTCATTGCTCCATCTGCAACAATTGTGTTCAGAGATTTGATCATCACTGTCCATGGGTCGGTCAATGCATTGGCATAGTAAGTACTGCACCATAATTGATTGGATATACGGTGTTATTGGGTTTAATACACTGGTTGTCTGTCACTAAACTATTAGTGATACATCTTGTTGGTTACCGATTTTGTTTTCTTTCGAGTTGATAAATAAACTCAAACTTTACAATTTGATCACTGCATCAATGTCCGTCAGTTTGCTTACACAAAATGATGTGCCAGGCTGGTTCTTTGGTAACTAGCTACCAACTAGATGGCCACATCAAATTTTCCTTTAGTCAAACTAACGAAAGTTGGATGAAATGAACAAATTGTAACTAACTTTTAAGTTCATTGACCAACTTTACACAAAAAAAAATAAAAAATACTGACAGCATGAAATATCACTAAAAGTTTAGCAACTGCAAGTGTTTTCATCCTGTTATTATAGAAGCTTATTCAGTCACCAATCACTTTGTAATATTTGGCTGGCAATTATCTTGGTGGTGATTAAATCAATGATTATGTTCAACTTGGTTTGAATGCATGTGAGAGATTCTTTGTCCTGTGATAATTCTGCTATCGTGTATATGAAATCATTTTACGATATTAAAGTAAGGAATGCACAATTGTCAATGGTAGAAAATCAAATATTAGGCATATACTACTCCATCTTCAGTTTCCCTGCTTTAATCTCAAAATATTATGTCTTTTTGTTACCACCCAATATGTGCTGATTGTAAAGCTGCCTGTTTCCTATTTTTATCTGCACGTCAAATTTCTTATATGCATGGGAAACTTATTTATGAAATTGTTTCTGCATATCCTGGTCATATAATGTGTACTAGTCATGTAAATGAGTTGCAATTTGTAATACATAAATCATTTGAGGGTCCATATTTTCTTGATACTATGATTCTGATAATCCATCCCTTGTTCAACACGAGAAAATTGTTTTGAGTGGTAATAGTAATTTTGAGCTGTGTACACCATGGACAACCAACAAAGAGTGTCTTTGAGCTTCTCTGTCATGTCATTCTAGGCATTCTTATTTCTCGAGGAAGAAAAGTTAAGACCATGTACATATGTTTAGACATTACGTGCATTCAATGTACTTGTGTTTTATTGATACATCTAAATGTTACGATCTCCTTATGAAAGAAGAGTAAAAATTTTCACAACAGATTCATCATCACTGCACCTAAACTGGGCACTCTATTACAAGGATATAAACTATGCAGAATTGATATTTTCATAGCCATGGGGAGTATTAGACTCTGAGTGGCGTTGACATATATTGCTTTTCAGTTGTTTAATTATAAATTCACAGAGAAAATTAAATGACGTTACACATACACAACGTGCATGATCCTCTACCAATTCGAAATGAACTTGTATGTTTTACAAATATAGCTGACAACGCAGCTTGTCATTTAAAAGTAAGTCATTGGAAAATTATGATAACTAGCTGAAATACTTCAACGAGAAAATTATAAGCAATGGACTCAATATTATCAAATAATCAGGGATGTTGCTGGAATATTTTGTTCTCATTTGGTTTGGCACTTACTATTCTTTCCATAAGTAACAGGAACATCTTTCATGCTGTTTTTGCAGCGTAATTATCGGTTCTTCTATATGTTTATATCAACATCGACTATTTTATGCATATATGTCTTCGTGTTCTCTTGGATCAACATTCTTCATCAAAAAGGCAGCACGAGGAAAGCCATGTTACATGATATTTTGTCAGACGTTCTATTAGTGTACTGCTTCATTGCCGTTTGGTTCGTGGGTGGCCTTACAGTTTTCCACCTCTATCTGATTTGCACAAATCAGGTGAGTTTTCTTTAAGTTTCCCAGAAATTTTATTAACAGGAAATATATTGATTGCTTTCACCTATTTGCTACTGAATGTGACATACAGCATAATTTCTTTTGCACGCCTATTCTAACTTATGCTGTGTTCATAGGTCATCTGTATAGTACTAGCATACTTGACTTGCTTCTTGTTAGATTGAATTTCCATGCGTAGTTCCGTTTAGGGCGAAGGCCAGACACTTGGATTAGAACTTAGAAGTTACTGGGTGCAATCTGGGAATCATTTCTTGAATCAATTCAAAAACGTTAAAAATCAAATCCAATCTACTGCTCCAGTGTTATCCACTTACGCAAATAGTAGTAGCTCTTAGTCGTAAATTAATAGGCAAGTTTTCTTTGTCAAGCTTTCTTTTCCCTTTCATAATGAAGTCACTATATTCTTTTAATATGTTGAGTCCGTGCAGATGACTGCCTGTTTACTATTCTTCAATAATTTGTCATTTTTCAATATGTTTTTCCACAAGACATATAATCCCAATCACGATGTTAACATTTTTGGGTTCTCACCATGTTCTGAAGATGAAGATTTGAGAGGAGAATCCATTTTGTTTCTTGATCAGTTACTTCTTACACACACGAAATCACAAATCAATGCACTTAAATAAGTCTATTTTTCCAATGTTTGATGGCAACTAATGTTGATTTTTTCCATTAGGAGTAAGCTTTTATCACATATAAAACTCTTAACTCTAGCTCCTTTGCAGACTACGTATGAAAACTTCAGATATCGTTATGATAAGAAGGAAAACCCATATAATAAAGGGGTGATCAGAAACCTCAAAGAAGTCTTTTTCTCGAAAATCCCACCATCCATGAATGATTTCCGAGCATACATCGAAGAAGATGAAAGTGTGGGTATGGATCCCACTACTGATAAGTTCATGGGAAGTATCAGTACCTCAAAAGAAAAAATTGACATCGAAATGAGAACTAAATTTGCTGAGGAGAATGGCCTTTCACTTCCTGAAATTTTGAGAGTTTTGGAATATGATGACATTGAGACTAACTTGAAAGAGGAGGGGAATGACAGAACTGATTCGGATCCACTTCTCTTTCTGGATGAACAAGAACTCAAGGACGAGGCTAATGGCAAGGAGAAACTAGATGAAATTACAACCTCTGATCAAATCACGGGATCAGGTCAAACATAAGTTTTAGGTATCATTCTTTGTTTACTATCCTATATATGGACACAGTGCAATGTTCTTTTTTCTTTGATCTCTTGGCCAGTATTGCTTACATTCTACTACGTTTCTTCACTAACTGAATCAAGGAAATGCTTGTTTTGAAAGATACGAGTTAGTGACAGTTTAATTTCTAAGATATTTGATACTGCCACTTGCATGTAATGATTTTAGCAGTCACTCTGATGCCAGACAAACTTGTAAGCAGTTGTCTGTGTCAAGGAAATATCGTCTTCTTTGTATTTTCATGATTCTATCATATTGTTTCTCTTTGTTATTTTTTCATTGTTTGTGTATCAATAATAGTCTACAGTTTCTAACTGTATGTTGAAAGAATCAAGACAAATTTCCATATGTACACTTTGCATGTTTTGTCATAATGGTTCAAAACTATCGTCATTACACTTTTTCTTCAAGAGCTATATGAAGTCGCAGTTTGCCTGGGGGCCTCGAGGTTGATGGTTCTAGCTTCGCTAAAATTTTCGTCTCCACGGGAAAATATGTAATCATTTAGCCCGTCGATTCTAAATGCCTGGGTATCATTAAATAAATGTAGAACTAAAAGAATAAAGCAAAGTACAGAATGCTACCTCAGGTAAATAAAAAACCATGACATATTTAGAACACACAAAATTCAAGCACAATCCATTGTCGTCATTCTTCTTTTCAGATAGATTTTTCTCCCCTTGTTCATGGGTAAAGTGGCCAATTGATATTCGTTGAAGAATCAGCTATATTTTTCAAGTCTTAATGAGACGTTTCATTTTCTTGACAGGTTTGGTACAAGGCGATCTGTTTCTTCAAGAAAAATCGGATTTGCAGGGTTCGATGACTTGAGAAGGTCGACCGCGTTGTCAGAATTAAAATGTTTTCAGATTGTTTCATACTGTGTGACAAGCTTGCTGCAGAAAGTCTCAACGGTACAGAAATAATTCAGGATCTTGCAACAGAATGACTGAGCAGTCCTGTAAGAGTGAAACTTGTAGATAGGTTGATCTCTAGTGTGTCTTGTTCTTTATTTTTATTTTTTTTAACTTCTTGTTTTCTTGATTTTGTTTCTTGACATCCATTATTCATTATTAGATTCAAAAATAAGGTTGGAGGCAGTGGCGGATTTAGGATTTTGAGGGAGCATAGTAACCAATGCTCTGAACTGAAATTACTTATATCTTGATTCAAAATGTAAGTGGGAGTGTACATTATCTATCAATTTAATAATATTTATAGAGTAAAAATATGTAGTTAAAAAAATTTTTAAAACAAAGGGGGAATATATCTATTACTTAATAAAAGAACATATAGAATTTTGTTAAAAATAATATCAACATACACCAAATGCCACGGTGGTCAAGTTATTCATAATTCCAAGGGAATTCACAAGTTCAAATTCGAATCTTCCAATTGCACTGGTTTTAATGCTTAATTGCTCCAAAATGGTGAAAAATATTAAACTATAATTGCAAAAGGAGATTGCTATTATTGAGAGTTGAACTCAAGACTCTCGGTTACTTATATGATACTCTGGCCAAATGAACTACAAATATATAGGAGCTCGTCGAGTGAGGGCATTGACAAAATTGTACAATATAGAGACATAATCTTTTTTGAAACTTGTTTAGAATGAAGCTTATTCTTTTTCCCAAGATGAATTTACCTGTGAAATAATCGTTTTTGCACTACATAAGATGATAGAAATACTAGTCAATACTAGATAGCGAAAAATTCAGAACAATACTAATTTTACATTCGATGATAAATTAAATAGATATTTAATGTTATATTTTGTTTATTAAAATATAATTTAAACAAAACTTTCACTAAACTTAGTATTCATTAGCAATAAAGTGCACGAGTGGAATAGAGTTAGGGTGTATCTTTGTTTCAATATACTTTATGAATGATTGAGAATACCATCCAAGTACAGGAATTTTTAATAAAATTGATACC
>CAIGRS010100080.1:0-11904 GCA_903798395.1 Fraxinus floribunda | reverse complement strand
AAGTCGCCCCTTGTTTGCTCTTGGACTAAGCGGCAATCCTTACTGTGGATTTCAAAATACCTTGTAATTTTTATCTTTTATGCTAGAAGTTAATTAGGAGATTGCACGACCTTAGGTCCTTGTGAAGGACTCTAACAACATTCGCCTTTTCTTCAACCATCAAGATGATCTTGGTCGAACTATAATTTAGGAAAAGAAGGAAAAAAATAGAAATTGGTTAATAAAAAAAAGAAGAAGTGAGAGTATAAAACTAGCAAGATATTGATGAACTACGACACTTGCATATTTTATGGTAGTGAGTGGGAACTACGTTCTCCCATCCCACCTCGAATGGGTGCGATTGCCAATTTTCTCGAACAAATTAAAAGTCAATCTTCTACCTTTTGATCAAAGATAAGGTGTTGACCACTATGGATGTCAAGTACTCCTCTTCACGCTAGTGTAATACCAACCAGAGTCTTTCTATCATCCTTGGAGGTTGTTCAAGTGAAACCCGCAAGTGTAGGAGATCGTTGTATAAGTAATAATATTTGTGAGTTAAGAGTATCGTTCCCATGATGAATATGTCTAATTTGTAGTTCAATAACCACTATTAAATTCGAAAGGAAAATGCTACTGTTACATCACACTTAATGGTATCCATAATGATGAGCTGTCATTTTTTTGATTCAAAATCTCGTGATCCATTTTGATGAGCCGGCGAGCCATTTTGTCATCTCCACTAAGGTCACTGCGATAGCCTTATCAGCATTACATGAGGTTCGGATAGTTAGTAAGTGTGATCAGTTTCTTATGAAATTATGACCCGAATTCGAAGTAGTTCGAGCGAGTTTATTAAGCCACGATCTGATCCCTTCATTGGATGTGTGTCTGGGTGAACTTTTGCATGAGGAGCAACGATTGAAAACCCAAGCTCATATGGTATAGACTTTTCCTCATCTGATGTGGTGAATGTTGCATATGCTGCCAAAGGACGGGAAATGGTAAACTTCAGTGTTTTTACTACAAGGGATGTGGTCATATTACTCGTAAATGTTCTCAGAAAGTATGCAATTACTGTATGTAATCAATGCATTTCATCAAGGAATGTTCCATTCGACCTCTAAAACGGACGACCAATGTATTTCAAGCTGATGTTCAAGGTACTACTCCAACTGTTCCACAAGCTAGCACCAGTCAAAACGCTGTTACCTCAGAAATGGTTTAACAGATGATTGTCTCTACCTTCTCTGCATTGGGCTTACAAGATAAGGGTCAAGTTGTTACTTTTCCTAGGTTTGTTGATTCATGGACATCAAATCATACGACAAGTAGTTCTGACTCCTTGAATAAAGTTCGACACTATACTAGTACCCAACGTATTCAAATTGCTAGTGGGAGTACCCTTTCGATTACTGATGTTGGTGACATTGGGCTTCTTTTGATAATATTTTTGTCTCTCCGATCTTATCTACTAATTTGAATTCAGTTGATCAATTAGTTGATTAGAACTTTGATGAGTGTTTCTCTCTTGTTGGTAGTCTTGTACGAGATAGGGGAATGTAATTGCGAAGGGGCCTAAAGTCAGAAGATTGTTCCCATTGCAGTTTACTATTCCTATTGCTATGTCGTTGGTTTGTATTGATGTTGGACTTAAACATGACATTTGGCATAAACGATTAGGTTATCCCAATGCATTAGTTTTATCTCATTTATTAAAATGTGAGTTTTTGGTAATAAAGATAAGACTCGATTTTCCAATTTATCTTTCAATTGTGATGCATGTAAACTTGGGAAAAGTAAGATTCTTCCATTTCCAGCTCATGGCAGCCACGCTAATAAATTGCTTTGAGATTATTCATAGTGATGTTTGGGGAAGTGGCATCCATCACTTCACATGCTCATTATAAGTATTTTGTGACGTTTATTGACGATTTTAGTTGTTACACTTGGATTTATTTTCTCTGTTCTAATAGTGAGGTCGGTACCACCCTTTAAACTTTTGTAGCTTACATTGAAATACAATTTTCTTCTGGTATTCGAATTCTGAGGTCCGACAATGGTGGTAAATATATGTCTCATCAGTGCCAAATCTTTCTACAACAGAAGGGTATTCTTTCTCAATGTTCTGGCCCAGTATACTTAGCAGAATGGAGTGGCTGAAAGAACGAACCGTCACTTGTTGGATGTTGTTAGGGTTTTGCTCTTGGAATCTTTGATTTCCCCCAAATTTAGGGTTGAAGCCCTCTCCACAGCTGTACATTTGATTAATTGACCCCTGCTCAACATTTAGATTTTGACTCTCCTTATTTAACTTATACACACATCCTGATTATGACATGATGCTTACTTTTGGTTGTGTTCATTTCATCCATTTGCCTCCATATGAACGATATAAGCTTTCTACACAACCAATATGGTGTGCTTTCATGGGGTACAACATTGCTCAAAAAAGGTTTTGTGTATTATGATGGTGTTGCTAATCGCTTTCATGTCTCTCACAATGTGGTTTTCTTTGAGACATTTGCTCCTGTTGCCAAAATGACTACGATTCATACCATTAAAGGATGGTCTTTACGGCAGATGGATGTTAACAATGCTTTCTTACACGACGACATTAAGGAAGAGATTTATATGACACCACATGCAGGTCTCTTCTCCTTGCTCTCTTCCATTGTTTGTAAGTTAAAGTGCTCACTTTATGGGTTGAAATAGGCTCCCCGTGCTTGGTTTGACAAATTTCACTCCACTCTCCTTGGTTTCTTGTTTACTCAGAGTAATATGATTCATCTCTATTTATCTCCAACACGAAGGCGGGTATGGTGCTTCTTCTTGTCTACTTGGATGATGTAGTTATTACAGGGACTAACTTTGGATTGATATCTCACCTTCAAAATCAACTTAATGAGTCTTTTCATATAAAGGATTTGGATCCTTTACAATATTTCTTAGGACTTGGGGTGCATTCGAGTCCAATTGAGACTTACCTACATCAACATAAGTATACAGAGGAGTTGATTAACTTAGCTGGGCTTCAGGATGGTTGTTGATAACCCTTTGGAGATAAATGTGAAATATCGCAAGGAAGATGATGATCTTTTTCCTGATCCTTATTTATATCGTCAATTGGTGGGTAGTTTAAATTACCTCACTATTATACGACTAGATATCTCTTATACTATCCAGCAAGTTTGTCAATTTATGCACACTCCACGACACCTTTACTTGGCCGCAGTTTATTGTATTATTTGAAACTTACCGGGCACACCTAATAAGTGCCTTTTCTTTCCCACCAATTCTCATCTTGAGCTAATTGGTTATAGTGATGCTGATTGAGCCAGATGTGTAGATACTCGTCACTCAATTATAGGTTGGTGTATGTTTCTTGGGAGTGCGCTTATTTCATGGCGAAGTAAGAAGCAAGATCGTGTATCTAAATCTTTCACCGAGTCTGAGTATCGTGCTATGTCTTCCGCCTGCTCTGAGATTGTTTGGCTTTGGGGTCTTCTAGTGGAGCTTGGTTGTCTTTAACCAGGGCATATTCCTCTTTATGCTGACCACACTAGTGCCATTCAGATTGCTGTTAACCCAGTATTTCATGAGAGTGCTAAGCATATTGAAGTAAATTGTCACTTTATATGTGATACTTATGATGGTCGTCTTATTACTCTTCCACATATCACATCTGATGTTTAAACAGTTGACATATTTACTAAGACGATGACTTGACAACGACATCAATTTCTTGTGAGCAAATTGATGCTTTTCGATCGTCCATTATCAATTTAAGGGGGGATGTTAACAAGATTGAAGAAGATTACGTCCAAGATTACGAGGATATTCTTGTGTCAAGAAGAATCTCTGAACCTGGATGCCCTTTATTATGTTTATGTTTATCATGTTTACATCAAAAATTGATCTTATACTCAGTTTCCTGTAATCTTATTCTCATAACAATCCAAATAATGAAACTGTTAGTAGTGTGATTTGTTCAGGTTCACTTCAAATGTGTCAATTAAGAGGCCATAATATTAGAGGATTTCGTATATTGTATGTAAGAAAAAGACATAAAATTGTGATACAACAAGTGCATTTTCCAATTGCAAAATCAAATTAAGTCAATGGCACATCCCCACTTTAGTTACAAAATCAAAAGATGTGCCCATTCTTGTGCAATTACATAATCAAAATCAATCACTCCTTGTTCAACTACAAAATTGAAATAAGTGACTCCCAAAACTCCCACTCTCATTTCAAAACGTCTACCTGCAAAAGGTCAATGACACATCATCAGTCTATTTTGTTATAACATTACAAATGAACATGAATTGCAATTTAACTTACAAATGACAAATGTTTGATACCAACCAAGTCCGCACATATGAATTTTAAATGCCAATTCTGCTTCTTTATGGTTCATTGCAAACTTGTTATAACTTCCATGCTATCTTGTGTCCCAATTGATCGAGGTGGTCGAGAAGATGATATGTTCATCATTTGAGCCTCCTCTACAGGTTAATTGTTTGAGACATTGTCTTTGTACATGCTACTATTATTCAAAGATGTTGAGTTCGGAGACACCTACAAGTGTTGCAATGTACAAACATTAAAATTATAACATATGAATAATGAAATTCGGGATATGCCAATTATGAACTGAACAACAAACCTTTTTACTACCCCTTTAATTACGTAGTTTGTTTTGGAGTGCCTTTACTTTTTGTACACTTCGGATCCAAAATATTGAAGCTTTCTACATTGCCTCTTCCAAATCCATGCGGTCCCAAGTGTAATCCTTTTGATTTTAACAATTCATTCATTTGCAGTTCCATCCACCCTATTAACTGCTTTGAACGTTCTTCATCAGCTGCAATCAAGTCTGCCATCTTGGTCAAAGCAGCAGACAATTGCCTCTTCCAAATATCGTACGTTAACAGCGCCCCGCATGTATGGTCTACTCACGTCTCTTCTCCATCTCCTCAAAATATACTTATCCAGAAGTAATGACACATTGTTCCGAATCAAAATAGAGATAGCGTGTATGCAAATGATATCTTGAAACTCAAACAAATGATAGTTACACAAAATCTCGCAACTGTCTCTACGAAAAGAAATTTTAAATAACTTTTTCTTCTAAACTTCATTAAGAATAATATCTTCACGGTCCTTGTACTCTGTTATCCCATAAAACTCATTCGTAGAGTTGAGTTATAGCTTTTATGCACTGTTTCAATCCTCTCGCGACATGAATAAGGGAAAAGTGAAGACGAGGTTTAGTTGTGAGATTTTGGGTTTTTTTTTAATAAACGAGATTTTCAGCCAAAATATCATTGAAAAAAGGCCAGCTCATCATTATGTGCTTAGGTAAAGTATGATGTACCAATAGCATTTTCCAATTCGAAATGTGGTGACATTAAAAGAATTGTGATTTGTTTGTTATTTGTTCTAATTCTACTCTAAGAAAGAGATAATAAGTGATTATTAATCTAATGTGAATACTTGTATTAGATTCATGGGAGCTATTTCCGTCTATTTCAATTCTCAATAATTAATTAATTCAATTCATATATTTTTTACAACCGATAAAGCTAATATGTTAAATACTCTTTCCCAAGATACATTAACCTATGACTAACCTAGACGACCCTATTCATAGTCCGAATTCATATGAAATTCATGCATTTAGTTAAATGATCAATAAGATTGTATGTGAGAAAGAGATTTAACTACACATGTTGATTTTACCACGTTCTAAACTTATCGTGAGTATTCCTATGCTACAATAAGCAACTAACTATTCAATTGATGGCCAAATAACCAAATAGTGCAATGAGTATGTAAAATCAATCAAACAACACAATTGAAAAATCATCACCCCGAGAGAAGAAATAATGTAGAATTAGGAATTTCCCACATTGTTGATGTGAATCTTGAATCCGGATGAAGAACTTTCAAATATCCTATGCAATTCGCCTTGATTCCACGTAGTTAGCCTTGTTATTCACCCCCCAAAAATGATTAGAATCTATGAATTTTTTTAGGTCGGAGGAATCCAACCTTTTGGACGGCTTATGTTATAGATAGAGTGACAAAAGATTTTATACCAAAAGTTTCTATTATGATCTTGCCATGTTAGGGTAAAAGCAAAATACGCCCAATAAATTCCATATTTTGGGACGAATTTAAAAGGTGGGGACATAATCCACTTGAAAAGGTTTAAAGGAAAGAACTAACATTGCCTAGGGATTTAGACTATGAATTATTCATTCAACTCGATGAGATATCAATTATTGAAGAAGAGCATGAAGATGAGATAAAATTAAATTACAAAGGAACCAAGCAAAAAAGTGGCAATTAATGAAGATGAAATTAACACACATTCTTTCGACTTTATCGATTGTTCAATAATTGAATTTGTGATTAAGTCCAAAGAGGAGGAAGAAGTTTACATAATTGATTTCGAATCGAATCGAATGGAATAGGCAAGTCATATCACATTGGAGAAGGCAATGTTAGAATTTGGAGAATAAATGAAGAGTGGAGCAAAGTCAAAAGAAGTAAATTGAGCAAGACATCAAAAACAATATTCAGAATTTCATTATGCAAAATAAAAAGCCAAGCTAATAACTATAAACAAGCATTTATTGAGAGGCAGCCCAAATTTCTTCCTTTTTATTTATTATACTTTCTAGATATATGATAGAGAGTTTATTTTTATTTTTATTTGGGTGTCATCATCCATACATAAAAAAAAGTGAACAATAACTTGCGGCCGCAACTCGTGACTTTAACCTGCTTACATCCCTTGTGTCGTTTCCCTTCGCCCCTTGAATTTCTTGTTGGTTTTGAGATGTTTTGAACTTAGTATTAATTGTTCCATGTTTGAATTGTATTCATTACATGACATTAGGAACACTCAAATCAACACTGGCCAAGGAGATGGTGAGATCAACCAAATTACTTCGCCATTTCAGCCATCACATCAGACTTAAACATGGGAGTTTTTAGTTTTCCCTTTTTGCCCTTATAATTACATAATTAGTGTAGTTTCGTACCTTGAGGACAATGCACATTAAGAAAAACATGATTTTATTGCTTTTGTGTGATTGTGTGGATTAGATGGCATTGTCAACAATGATGTATATATTGGGATTACGAGTTAGACTTGGAATGATGAAAATATTACATGTTCGGATTGATTAATGCTTATTCATGTATAACTTGAACTTACTTGTGCACGGGACTTATATTTTTTGCATCACGAATAAGTGTTTTGATTCATATGCTGGAATATGTTGAAAATAATGAAACTTAGTTGCTAAAACCAAGAAAAACCACCATTATATACATCCCTAAATCATGTTATGATAGTTTGGAATCGGTTGAACTAGTGTAGGAAGACATGTGATTAAGGATTCCATGTGTGAAATTATTGTGTGATTATCTAAGGTCAATAGGATAAATATTAGGTGAAAATCTTGAGTTATGGTCAATTTTTAAGAATAAGTATTTAATAAAGGGCACTGCACTAATCATAATAAAAAAAGAGAAAAAACTGATATGTTGCGAAGTTACCCTAAAAGATATCTTAATGATGATACATATTAAAAAATCCCAAATAGAAAATTAAAAAAAGGGATTAAGCTAGTACATGAAATAGAATACGCACGACAAAATTGAAAAAAGCAAGTGAATGAAAAGAAGACACATTAAATAATTTGATTAAGCCCCAAATACTTGTTTGAAAGAACTAAACCTTTAATAAGAGATAAATGAGTCTTAGAAGTCAATGCGGTAAAAAATATAGGAGAATCCTTATTTATTGATGTATTTAATTGCTACTAATGATATCTATTCAAACTAGAGAAAGTAAGGATTTCATATTTAAAATTCAGCACAAGATCACACCTTGGTAAAATGAGTGAAAAGAATAAGTTTTGATGTGTGTATCTCACGAGTGAAAAAGTGAGATAGTTGACCATTGGGGGTCGAGAATTGAATCAAACATGAGTTTGTGATGTTTTTACACGAGTCTTCAAACACACGTTGAGTTTTGCATTGTTTCTATTTGTGATTTTGAAACTAAAATTTCTATCCTGATGAGACCAACAACATGTTAACCAATTCAATTTTGAGTTAGGTTATAGTTCGATTGAGGAACACACAATTTTGATGATATTTAATAAGTGTATTTTGTACATTTATGTGTGCCTTAATTAGAATATTTATTGATTATTTTGATGAATATAGCTTAATTCTATATATGTATTGTGTTTGTTAGGTACAAATCTACAAAAATGGTGAAGTTGGAGAAAACGAGAGAGAAAAAGGCTTAAATGAATCAAATCTAAAGTTTAGACAAAGAACTGAAAAAAAATGAAGAAAATTCAGCGTAGCAAGGAGAAAGTTTAGAGACCAAATTGCACATTTGGCCCCCATAACCTATGCGATCCCAGAGTACGTTCCGAGAAAGAATTTTTTTTCCTTAATTCGATTCGGCTTGTTTTGGAAAATAATATTTTACAATTTTATAAAGCCTAGGATTGTCTAGAACGTCAAAACTAGATTTTACCATTGAATCTCAAGCTAGCAAGACGAGAACAAGAGATTCCACAACAAGATTTGAAGTTTCAAAGCTCGGATTGAAGATTTCATCAATGCTAAACTTGTGAATTGGATGAATGCCTTTTATTTGATATTTCTAATTCAAGATTAAGTAAATAGTGAATTATCATTTTCTTGATTAATTATGCATGTTTATTGTGTTATTTAATTGCTTAGCAATCAATTGGATAACTTGTTGCTTATTTGACATGACAATAGGTATTAAGAATAATATTTAGGACGTGTGCCATCACTTTACATATGAATTCGAACTAGGAATAAGTTGAGTTGTTCTAAGAAAATGTTCTTGAAAAAGAATATTAAACAACATGGGATTATCGATTGTCTCAATATTTGAACAATACTAAACTACAAAATTCGAGAATTAGAAAAAGATGCCAATAGGTGGAATCGAAAATACATTCATCTCATACTATGAATAAAAGTTACAACTTTCATAGTTTAATTAGAATAAATACAAATAAATCAACTCTTTTGTGTTACAAATATCGAATTTGATAGAAATCCATAAATTATAAGTTACAATTATTTTCGTGGGACGACAATCTAACTAAATAAATCTATTACTTGTCAATAATCCCGTACGCTTACGAATTTTGTCCGAATAGAATTCTATAGAAAAGAAAGTTAAGACACTTACCTGAGGCATTTACATATGTATACTGTGGGATTTGTGGTTCACAAGAGATCCACATCTCGGCATTTTACTTTTATGGGAGGTAATCTTGTGTTTTGGTCTTTAAGAGACAAAATGTAATAGCCAATTCAAGCGCCGAAGTGGAATTTATAGCAATGACACAAGGAATATGTGAGCTACTGTAGCAGAAAATCATCTTAGAGGACTTGAAGATCAAATTGACCTATGAAATTTATTGTGACAACAAGTCTTTTACCAATATTTTACACAATCAAGTTCAACATGGCCGGAATAGGACTACAACTCTTTCTCTATCTAGAATGGGACAAAAAGGTGCAAATTCCAATACACTTGATCAGTTGATCCACTACCAAAACCATCGGGTTCCTCCATCCTTAGGGACGAAAATCCATCACCAAAATAGCCCAACCCTTCTCCTAAAAGATCTTTAACACAAACAATGCCAAACACAACAGATCTACATTAAAATCTTAGCATGCACTCCAATGCAGTTGTAACTCCATTTTTCAGTCAGAAGGCCCAAAAACCCATGAGATGTCTCCAAAGTCCAATTTGGCCGAAATCAAGAACTGGAATCCAACGAAAATATAATATGCTTGGAGTATATGGAGAGGGGGAAAGAGGGAAATCATTTTTATGTTTTGAATATATGATTATTGATTTGTAAAAGTTAGGGGGAATAAGAATTACATGACAAATTTAAAATGTATATTCCTTTATCAATTTGATATAAATTGTTCAATCTTACCTTACAAATCATCTTGTTTGTCATAATAAAAATGGGGAACTTGTTGATTTCATCTTTAATGTTTTTGATCATAACAAACAAGTTAATATTGTTTCCAACAATTGATTATGAATTATGATAGTTCAAGTTTAAGATCAATCAATAAATCGGACTCAAAATGAAGATCAAAATGGAAGAGAGTTTAAAAGATAAACATCAAGAAAAATCCAAGAGTATGAGAGACGACATGAAACTTCTTGAATAATTTATTTTTTCTAAGTTTTTCATTTCTCTTTGTGCTTAACTTATCTGTATCAATCTTAAAAGATATATCTAATTTTAAAGAAGATCTGTGCACTTACATTTGCATAAACTTTTCATATCGAAAACTTTAATTGATTGAATTAAACTTTTAAAATCAAAATTTCTCATTTCTCTCTCAGTACTCAATTTATTACAATCATTCATTAAAAGATTTTTGAATCTACATTTTATTTATTTCTTCTTTCATCTTCTTATTGAAATAATTTGATTGATTGAATGTGATTTTTAATTATTATATTCATCGAAGTTTTTCATCTTATAGTTGAGCTATCATTTATTACTATTCATTGAAGTATTAACATTTTTTACTACTTAACTTATTTGTGCTATTTATCAAGAGAGAATTTTATTGTAAAATCACTTTGATAAAGTGTGGGTCATATTTAAAAATTGTATAAGAATTGATGCCCCTTGAAGTCACAGTGTAGGTTTAGGTCCCGTAAAACTCAAATAACATTGTATAGGATTGGATTGCACCATAAATTAATCTATATAGTGACGGAAGATGTAGATAATTATTTTGGATCGAACCTTCACAATTATATCTTTTGTATCATCTCCCTCTTTTACATTATACTTGCTCTTATTATTTGAATCTATCTATTTAGTCTTTATTTTGGGCTTTCGATTTTAACTCCATTTGAACTTGAGCAAACTCAACGTTATTATGCTCGAACTAGGTCAAGAATCCATTGAGCTTGACTCTAAGCTCTTATAGAATTATGTCAAGAATCACTATGCCTTGACTTGACCTTTAAAAGAAGTATGGTTTGAGCGACTTTGCCCAAACCTTTGATTTGTGCTACCAAACCTTTAAACAACTCACTGCTACAGTTCTCATTGACGGTTTTCGTCCGTTTGACCACGAAAATTGTTAGTTGACCCCATAACTAAAAAAAAAAAGAAATTAATTTCCACCAATATAGGGTTAATTTCGAAATTACACTGTTTCACTATCTATTATTGCACTGCACTGTCCACTTTCCCTCCATTTTCATGACCATTAATATCATTCTCTTCCCCACGCAGCTATTCAGGAAAGAACAGCACTCAGATGGAGATGAATGTATACAGGTGTGGTTCCCCAGTGTAGATGAAGACCTCATGGACGAACCTGAACCCAGGAAGAAGATTTTTCACTTGTCCTCGAAGCCAATATTTGGGTGGATGTACCTATTTTGTGTGGTGTGACCCTCCTATATGTGAGAGATCTAGGGAGCTGATTCCAGATCTATTATGAGGAGGGAAATGGAAGCTGAAATCAGCAACCTCCAAGCAACAAGACCAAATCTATGGAAGACATGGCTTGTACCTAGGTATTTCGGCTGTGTATGGACGTTTTTTTTGCTTCAGAAATTTTGGCGTTCGAGGTTTTGTGTTATATGCTGTGAAATGTGGATATAAATGTGGTCATGTAATGTGACATTTTCCTTCAAATGAAGTTCCCATCTCTGACTGTGTTCTAGACGGTGCTCACTTTTCACATATCTATTTTTGTTTCTACTCTTGTTTAATAAGAAGTTAAAGTTCGCAGCACTCGCTAAACGTATATAGTGCATCAGAGGTACCAAACATTTGTCACAGTTGCAAT
>CAIGRS010100073.1:0-10656 GCA_903798395.1 Fraxinus floribunda | reverse complement strand
TATGGCCATTCGTGAAAATATCTCAAATAAATAATAGGAGAATGGCATCTTATTTGATTTGATAGCTAAAACTCTGATTGTGTACGATATCTTTGACAAATAATAAAGTGTAAATAAAGAATTCGAGATCTCACATCTCTATTCGCTTTTGATCTTTTGTTTCACTTCGTTCATGTCAAATGAAATCAAGAAAAATAAGTAGATTAGTTGCAAAAAAATAAAACTAGAGAAAAAAAAATTCAAATTAAAATTAGAATTACTAAAAACTAATTAAATAACTTAGTTCTCAAAAACGACACTAAAAACTTGATTGTTATAATCCCACAAATGTGAGGTATCATAGTCAAGTAATAAAATGTAAGTAAATTTCCCACGAGGATTACTTATTTAATCTAATTTTCATTTAACATCTACTTTAATCGAATAGTTAGAATATTAGTTGAGCGGTTCATTTTTCCATTTTAATATCAATTCAGATTTAGACAATAAATACTCGGATACGAAAATAAATGTTACTAATTCATTTAATAATCTCTTTTGAGTAGAATTAAAAATATTATCATATGTGATTTTTTTATATCTCTACAAAAAATGCGAACATGCAAAGATACGTTAAATTACAAGAGCATAAAAGTGATCATGGAAAGTATAACAGTATATCTTTATCACATATCGAACATTGCAATGATTGTTACTATGTACCAAAGACACGTTCATTATCTTGAATGTCAATAGAAATCGCAAGACAATTTAATTAGTGATCAATTAATTGAAAAACATTAGGTTCGTAAAACCAAACACACGCTTTAATGTAAAAGTCCAAAACTAAATATCAAATCTTCAAAAGTATGGTTCAACGTTATTGTAGCATCTATACTGTTTTCCCCTTTAAAAACGAGGCTTCACATTATCGCTCCACCTACGACACCATGTAAGCAAAGGGACCCACGTATGCAGCCCCATGTCACCAGCGACTGGGATGGCAGAAAGTGAACAAAAATTATGACTGTCAGAGGCTCCCTGAAGAGCCCCAAACGCCGAGCTACCGAAGCCCCTCCGCCAAAGGTCCCTCAACAAAACCAGACCCTAATACCGCAGGTCCGGCGTCGCCCTCCGCCATAGATTCGAAGATCTCTCAGAAGTGATTGACAGGACGGGTAATAAAGAGGTGTCAGTGTGTCAGCCCACTTGGACGGCAAGACCCATGCCCAAAGCATTAAATACCTGGAGGTGACCTTGATGTGAGGCTTTAGGCGTTAGGATGTAACCACGTGTCCATGGATCCAAAGATATTCATCCAGTTAAAATAGTATAAATAGGCTAACTTTATACAAAGAAAAGGAGGATTTTTTGGTGGCTCTTGACATTACAAAGAAAGTAACAAATATATGAAAGATTTTGCACAAACTTCATCTTTATTATGTCTATTGTTCCGCCTATTACATGACAAGAAAGAGATTGGTTCCTGATTGTTTTGATATGGTGATCATTGATAGCGTGATTGCCATCCCATAATATTGTCGGAGTCTGAACAGTTTTGTCTCTTACCGAAAAGTGCTTCTCCCGTTCAGTTAAGCCTAACTATCGTCTTTATGCCGATAAAAACGCGCCGGATCCGTACTTGACGTGGCAAGAGTGGGCCCAACATTTGTTGAGTTCATTTTTAGGGGTCAACATATACAATTAGCCAAACATCAAATTAATTAAAAAACGCAAAAATTTGATACAATATCACCCGATATGAAAATTTGAAAGAAGATGAAAAACAATCTTGAATCTCTTCAATTACCTCCTGATCATCTTCTTCTTGTACAATTCAAGAAATTGATGAATGAAAGTGATATATGTTTTGTAATAAATTTCTATGAATCTTTTAAAGAATATTTGGAATGGATGAAAAACTTCCTCTTTAGCTCTCTCATTTGAAAAAATATGAATTTGAAACCTATAGCGACCTTGGCTTGTGTAACCCTCTAAGTGTTGGATAGATGTATGTATTAGAGTAAGAATTAGTTCAAAAAATTGTGTCCTAACTGGTAACCAAAAAGAAGTTCAGACATAAAAGGAAATAAAGTTTTTCGATCAAAAAACGTGTCATACGATCGCATAGTCGAATAGCATACGATTGCACAATCAAGAAGAATTGGATTTTCCAATTAGGGGAAGTTCACCTTCAGTCTGTCTTGGCGCATGTTTTCTCCTCTTGATTTAGCTTGGGTTCTTTATGATTTTCACTTATAGTCTTTTATCTTTTGTCATGAATTGATCTCAAGATAATAACAATAATAAAATAAACAAGAACACAAAGATTTATATAATAAAAATTGACATGGGAAAAAACTATAGGCAGAGCATGCGAATTTCACTATAATCAATAGTAATTGTGTTTATAACAAGATCTCAACACTCTCAATTAAGATCTAAAACTCTTAAAATGTTGTATGAATGTTATAATTTCAATACAAGTCATGGAGAATATATATATATATAAGCCCTAAAATCCAAGTTGTAGATGAATTGGAGTCCAAAAAACGTGTGAAAACACGAAACGGGCATGGGCCGAATAACCCCGTCGCTCGAGCAGTAGGGGAGCGCTAACTCTATCGCTCGGGTTTAAAATCTGAAGGCATCGCTTTAGCGCTAAGCTAATGGTAAGCTAGCGAAAATGCAGAAACTTTTCTCCTCGATACATAATTTCATCTTTTCTAAACCACTTCAACCAAAACTTCAATACCCACTAGAATTTGGGTCAAACTAACAAATCTCTACCTTGAATCAAATTTGAATACAAAGAATTTCAAAACAAATCTCCAAAATAAACACCACTCCACCTCTTCCAAACAAGTACTAATTGGCTAAATCAATGACAAATATCAATTAAATTCAAGCAATACTCAAACTTATCAATAAGAAGTGGTTTTATCAATATATCAGCAAGATTATCCTTGTTATCAACTTTGTTCACTACAATATCACCACGAGTAATCACTTCACGCACAAAATGATACCTCATCAATGTGCTTAGTCCTCTCGTAAAATATCTGATCCCTAGTCAGAAAAATAGCACTATGACTGTAACAGTACACTGTAGAAATCTGCAAATTTTCATTGATTTCACCCATCAATCCCCTTAAAGCCTTCTCACATGTCACTGTATTGGCAATGTACTCTGCCTCTGTTGTAGACAATGCTACTGTATTCCACAAAGTAGCTTTCCTACTGATAGCACAACCTCTAAGTGTAAACACATACCACCCTGCAAGTGACTTCTCTTATCAAGATCATTTACATAATCTGAATTCACATACCTAATGACTCAATCTTATTTTTTCCAAAATGTAAGCAAACATTAGTAGAGCCTCTTAAGTATTTGAATATCCACTGCACTGATTTCCAATTTTCCTTACCATGAATTGTCATATACCTACTAACTGCACTAATTGTATGTGTCAAATCTGGTCTTGTACAAGTCATGGTATATATAAGCGATCCAAATGCACTAAAATAAGGAACCTGAACATATAATCAATGTCTTCATCGGACTAAGGGCACAAGCTAGATGATAATTTAAAGTAGACACCTGATAAATGCATTTTATATACTTATTCAGAACTTTAAATAATAATATTTTGTAGTTCTTTTGATGAAATATTACCTATTTTGTTATGCATTGTATTTAATAGGTAAAACTCATGATTTAATAAAGAATTGGAGAAAAATTGTGAAAATGGGCTCAATTGTAAGAGATTCAAAGTTCAGGGAAAAGCAAATATTCAAAAGTTGGACGGACATCACGATGAAGATTTCAGAGTGTTACGTGTCAATTGGATAAAAAAAAAAAAAGAGAGATCAAAAGGATGAAATATAGTCACAATATTATCAAACATTAATTTTAAGTTGAAAAAGTTATGCTCCGGATTTTTAGTCCTAGATTACAATCCATTTTTGGCATAGAAAATGTTCGAATTGAAGAAATTTTATTGCTAGAAGAATTGTAGCCCTTTGGGTTATTCAACACACTTTGAATCACCTCAATCGTATATCGAGAGAGAAAGTTATGACAAAATACTGAAAGCTGCACGGGATAAGCCTAGGTGTGCGCCTTTCCTCTGAGATGCCCGAGGCTACCTAAAAAAGGGTTTAGGTGCGCGCTCTAGTTTGTACTAGGCGCACGCTCATCATAAAAGGGGAAAAAAATTCTAATTTTCCTTATTTTATTTTGGTAACAATTCAATACAATCCGTTTGACATACCATAAATTGAAGAACACGTCCAGAACACATCCGATTTTTATCATAATAGAGTAAGAAAATAGAGATTTTTACATTCAATGAGCAAAATTGCATCATTTGGGGTTCGAGTTTCAAGCGAAAAGACTGAAGTTTTCACATTTTTCCCAAATTTGTTAGTCTCGAGTGATGTCTTTTCTTCTTTTTTGTGTGATTTTTATATGGCAATGTTAGACTAGATACTTTTATGTATTGAATGGAAGACAAGACTTATTGATTTTTAGTTTTTAATTCAAGACTTATCGTTTTTAGTTAATTCTCGTGTTTATAATTTCAGATGCATTAATTGTGTTTGTTTTAATGTTTGAACACCATTGAGACATATAAGTTGTTTATCTGAAGTATTAGAAAACTAACAATAAGTTGAACACTGCATATTTAACACACAGATAATAGATACTAGGAATCAGTCACTTGTGATAATCATATGATTAAATGCATGTTTTTCATTTGAATTTGGATTAAGAATATGATCGAGTCGTGTTAAACATAAGTTTGATATATCTTGAAAAGTAATATTGAATATTATTGGATTATCGATTGTCAAAAACACGTTAATCACACAAATTAACATAAGTAGAGAATTTGAACTAGATATGAATAGGTGGAGTCGGAAATCCAATACATTCATTTCATATTTGATAAAAACCAATTCTTATTGCTTTCATAGTTAAATTTATTATAAAAACCACAATCAATCTCTTTTGTGTCACATTAGATCGGATTTGATAAATATTAGTACACTACAATTAAACATTATTCCTCGTGGAACAATAACTCAACTCATCACATTTATTATTTGTCAACGATCCTATATGATTGCGAGTTTTGTCCGAATAGCAGTTAAAGAAGTACTGGTAGCATTTGCATTCAGCATATTGAACATGTAAAGCACATTCTCAATGTACCATTTATGACTTAAATACAATCTGACAGCTTTCCTATCCCTCAA
Organism: Fraxinus floribunda; assembly: GCA_903798395.1. Lineage (NCBI taxonomy): Eukaryota > Viridiplantae > Streptophyta > Magnoliopsida > Lamiales > Oleaceae > Fraxinus > Fraxinus floribunda. The sequence continues at coordinate 5,415 of CAIGRS010100073.1, read as the reverse complement.
GATCTCTATACCAAGAATCTTTCATCTCAAACTTCTCACAAAACTGAGTTTTTACTTTTCTGACCTACTTTATAATTAGCTGGCATAAGCATATCATCGACATATAACAACAAATATATAATCGATCCACCATCTCCCTTTCTAAAGTACACATAGCTATCATAAATGCTTTTAACGAAATTATGAGTAGTCATGAATGAATCGAACCTTTTATACCACTGTATCGACAAATTCGTAACGAGACTCGATAAATATTTCGACTGTTTTTCTTTTAAAAAAATTCGGCTTCATACCATGACTTCGCTCGTCCATGTCTATTTTTTGGATTTGGATTGTTGCTTTTGTGCTTCAAAGTGTAGAAGATTTGAAGATCTGGGTTGGCTTCCCAGATTCTAAGGTATTCCATGTTAATGTCTTTATTTTATTGGGCATTTTGTTGTGAGGTTTGTGTCGGTGGTGGAAAGATTATTGTGGTTGACATTTTAGTGACACGGTGACGAAATCGAAAATTGTAGCTATTCATATTCTGCCTAGGATGACTTAATTTGAGAACTAATCCTCTATTACGATCTCGTTATTGCGGCCATTGACGATTGACAGTTGGCTCAATGATAAAATATCACGTGACATTATATCAAACTTATGTTCAATTTGATGTTCATGTAGCATGATTGAACCTCCAAATCCCTTGAAATCCAAAACTCCTCAAATGAACTTTTTACTTTGCCCGTTGTTCTCTTCGTGCTGTTAGATAATGGCTTCCAAAATTGCATCAATCCTTCTATGCATCTTATTCAATTTTCTTTCATACCCACAAAGAAAATAGAGAAACTTCATTGATGGAAAAATGTCTGCAACATTGAAAAGTCCTGCAATTGATACATCTTCATTTATAGTCATTATTGTAGAATTCTGGTCCTTGCAAATTCTCTCCACTGTTGCCATGCAAATTATGCCACTTTCCATGGCCAAAATTAGATTTATTGGTAGCCCTGCTAAGGACATAATGGGCAGAATCAGCTTGGAAACTTCGTTTTCCATAAAGAGTATGAAATGATCGAACTTTTTTACTGCACAGGAATTCTAAAATGCATAATTTACACATCTGTCTCCAGTATTCACCGTATAGAGCAGCCTGCAATGTCTGAACAATTGTATGACAAAATTTTAGCTATCAACGTCTTAAAACGCGACATCATTTGTTTTCATGATTTCTTTTGCTATACGAGGAGATGAAACCACGATTGCTGATACTTCTCCAAGCTTTATGTGCATCAGCGGGCCATATTTTTCTGCTACGTTTTTGAATGCATGGTGTGGTAGGGAACCTATGAGCAGGCGTAAAATCTTGAGCTGTTGGCAATAGCCCTGGTGGCAAATTTTGAGCTTCGGAATTTTTGTATTAGCAACCTGGAATAAGAAAAATGACAACATGAAATAGAAATCTGAGAAGGAAATAAAGAATTGGATATCCATTGAAGAGAAACTAGGGTGCTTGAAGCTTATGACAGATGATCTTTGGAATTTTGGGGTTATGGAGTGGAGCTTCGAGAGAAATTGATTTGGGGAATTACTAGATTTCAAGGGATTTGGGGATTTTGATTCAATTGGAAAGAGACGCTTTCCAGGGGTTAAATTTTCATAAAGGCGTGTTTGGCTAGTTGATTTGTCGCTGAGTTATCAAACATTTAACATTTGGAATTTGGATACAATTAATTAGCTAGCTCAACTTTTCGTCCGACAAGTCAGCACGTGTACTAACAAATTTCCGATGGTGAGTGATGAACAATAATGGAGTAAAGTTCAATGGCTAATGGACAATTTTGTAAGTTCAATGAGTAATCCAAGACAAAGTGTAAAGTTCAATAGTTAATGAAACATTTAACTCTAGTGAATCGAGGAAGAACAATTGATACAATAACAGTCCAAAATGTAATCGAAGAATTTGATCGATTTTAGATTTAAGGGGGTGTATTCAATTCGAACTTTTGAAGACTTTGATAGACTATTTTAGACTTAGCATTTGTTTGATTTTAATTTTTTGATAAGTAAAAGAGAATATTTAGTCAAAAATTATGAATTCGTGTGCAAACTATTTATTATTAAAAAATATGTGGTTGAAATAAATTTGAGGAAAATTTATTCGAGCCATTGACTTTGATCAATTATACATTCAATTTGTGCTACATATACATCACAATTTATCGATTTGTTTATCAACGAAGATGTGACGATATTTGATTGGATCAAAATCTTATCTAACAGATAAATAAAAAATTGACACTTCATCAATCTATAAGAAGTTATGTAAATGATAATAATATATAACAAGCATTTTCCTTGCACATTTGATCTTTCTAATAAGGTGATCATATGGAAATTATTGGTTAAATTTATTAATAGATTGGCAAAAGGTTATCTTTAAGGATCAATTTGAAATTTTGGTAGAACTTTAGTGACCATATGTGGAATGAACTCTTTATTTGTCCAATGAAATGTGATTTCTTAAATGGACTGAAGAGAATTTCGAGGCCATATTTAGAAGGCCCAATCTAAAATTCTCTCGCTAAGAATCCAGCCCATTACTGAAATACCCTTTTGGGAAAGTTTCATCTCCGGTCCTCAAACTATTGCCTTAGTAGCTCTCTAGTCTAAAATATTTAAAGTTCAACGTGTTAGTGATAATTTTTCATTATAGTCACAAGTTACAATCCAACACACAAGCCGTCAAAATATAACTTTACAAGTATGCCTTTTTTAGCTATCTTCTAATATAATTTGCTTTGTTTAGCCTGGAATTTTGCGTGAATTATGATAGTAATTACTGAACGTGTTTTTTTTTTTTTCTTTGGTAACTATAGGGTTCTCACAGGCAAAAACTGGTTTTTCTTAAATTTTCTTCAAGGCAGACGAGCCGATTGCTTTGGGGTACCTTGCTAAGACAAAGTCCTGTAAAAATTTCTTATAGAGGTGGCCTTCCAATCAAGGTGAGGGCAGTTGTCTCGAGGGATGCAAGCAGTTCTGTTAGTGAGAGACCTGCCAAGGTTAAGAGGGATATTGCCAAGGTTGTACATTTATACCGTATTCCATTTATTCAGGAAAGTGCAACAGCTGAACTTCTCAAATTGGTACAGACCAAAATCTCAAGCCAAATAATTGGCTTGAAAACTGAACTGTGCTTCAATATTGGTGCAGATGGAGATCTTTCAGATGAGAAGCTTTTAGTGCTTAAGTGGCTTTTGGGAGAAACTTGTGAACCGGACAATCTGGGGGTAGAAAGTTTTCTTGACAAGGAGATGATAGAAAGCTTAAATACCATTGTAGTAGAAGTTGGTCCTCGTCTATCTTTCACCACCGCCTGGTCTACCAATGCAGTATCAATTTGCCAAGCATGTGGGTTGACAGAAATAAATAGATTGGAACGATCAAGAAAGTACTTGTTGTATGTTAATGCTGGCAGTGCATCACTGTTAGATAGTCAGATTAGCGAGTTTTCTGCGATGATTCATGATAGGATGTCAGAGTGCGTCTACACTTAGAAGCTCACATCTTTTGAGACGAGTGTAGTCTCAGAGGAGGTCCAGTATATACAGGTTATACAGAGGGGCAGGAAGGCAATGGAGGAAATAAATGAGAAAATGGGATTAGCCTTCGATGAACAAGATTTGCAATACTACACAGAAGGAATCCTACAAATGTCGAGTTATTCGATATTGCACAGTCTAATAGTGAGCACAGCCGGCACTGGTTTTTTTATGGGAAAGATTGTTGTAGTCTTGTAGATGGTGAGCCGGTAAGTAGGACTCTTATGCAAATTGTCAAAAGCACTTTGCAAGCAAACCCAAACAATTCCGTTATTGGCTTTAAGGACAACTCCAGTGCAATCAAAGGGTTTCTTGTGAATCAGTTGCGACCAATTCAACCTGGTTCAGCATGCTCATTGGAGATGTCAGTCCTCGTGACCTTGATATTTTTTTACTGCCGAGACTCACAATTTCCCATGTGCAGTGGCTCCATTTCCTGGTGCAGAGACAGGTGCTGGTGGCCGGATCAGAGACACGCGCAACTGGCAGGGGTTCATTTGTTGTTGCTTCTACAGCTAGTTATCGTGTTGGAAATTAATAAGTATATTTTATACACTTATTTGAACTCTAAAATATTGACATTTCGTAATTCTTTTAATGGAATTATAGCCTAATATATTATATAATGTGTTATTAGGTGAAACTCAATAAATGAAAATGAAATTGAAAGAAAGAAGCGAAAAATGACAAGATCCAAAGTTTGGGGGCTAAAATGCATATACTCAAAAGTTGTGTCGAAACTTACGATGAAGATTCGAGAATGCTAGGTGTCAAATGGATACAACTAAAGATCAAAACGAGTGAAAACAAATCAATTTTCAACTGCACAAGGATGTCCAAATTTTTAGTTGGAGAATGAGACCCATTTTTGACCTAGTAAACGTTCGAATTGAAAAGGAGTTAATTCTATCAAAGTTGTAGTCCTTTTAGTTATCTTTCCAAATCATTTTGAATTTCCTTAATCGAATATCGGGAGAAATAGTATGACAAAAATACTGAACTAGATGCAGAGTGGAATAGCAACTCAGTGCCGGCGCTGCCTCGACAATTTTCGCGGCGCCTAGGAACGCCGCACAAGTAGTTTTTTTTGCTGTTTGGGCCGCATGAAGCTCAGAAAAGACTCCAATTTGGCCAATGACGTGTATGAAACTATAAATAGACCAAAAAAAGGCACAAGTTAGGAGTTCTACACATTGAAAAAAGAGAGATACAACTAGAGATCGTAGAGTCAAATCAAGAGAAGAAATTCATCGCGGTATTCAAGATTAAAGCAAAGATTGAAAGTGGAAGAAGACCTTGGTGCAGGAGTTGATTTTTTTCCATATCTTTATTCCAATAATCCGATGATGTATTCAAAGATAGTTATTTGTTTTTCTTTTTAAATTATGTGTAACTAAACTCTAAATTAGGGTGAACAATGTAGTCTATTTGTGACCCTTCATTCTTTAATTCAAAGANAGTGGAAGAAGACCTTGGTGCAGGAGTTGATTTTTTTCCATATCTTTATTCCAATAATCCGATGATGTATTCAAAGATAGTTATTTGTTTTTCTTTTTAAATTATGTGTAACTAAACTCTAAATTAGGGTGAACAATGTAGTCTATTTGTGACCCTTCATTCTTTAATTCAAAGATTTCTGTGATTTATTCTTTTATGTGTTGATTTTATTATGAGATTAATGATTTAAATTATCTGGCCAATAATTTGATGATTACTTGAGTTTTTTACGAATTGAGAGGTGAGTTTGAGGCTTAGAACGTATAATAAAATTAGGTAAATTAGTATAACGTATAGAGATACCTATATTAGTTATTGCGGTCGTTATAGGAAT
>CAIGRS010100067.1:0-22618 GCA_903798395.1 Fraxinus floribunda | reverse complement strand
TAATTTTGATATTGATTCACTTGATGAACAACCGAAACTCCTACCAACTTAAGAAGACAAATCACCCACTTTCTTGATCCTTTGACACATTTTCCATCTCCCTGTGGATACGACACCCCAAAGCTACACTACAACTACCGCGTTATTCTTTGAGCGTAATTACATGTCCTACTTGGGTCCACTGTTGGTCCACCAGGTGGGAAATAGGGCCTCTTCGTTGCCTTTGAGGTAGTGGAACCCCCATGAGGTTCTGTTCCGATGGTCAATCAACTATTCGTTGACAATTTCACTTCTCATCATTTTTACCAATACGTCGTAGGTGATTGGGTTCTTGTTTCGCACATCCCTCCAAAACATAGTGTTCATGTTGAGACCTCTTCTTAACGCGGAAAGGGCCTCTCTGTCAGTGACCTGTTCACAGCAAGTCATTTCGTCCGTAAATCGTGCCAGGTAGCTTTTCAGAGTTTTTCCTGCTTGATGTCTCATATCTTGTAGCCTCTAAATAGGGGCATCTCCTTCTTTACTTGACAAATATTGGTTTATAAAGGCATTCTTCAGATCTGGCCAGCTTCTGATACTTTCGGCTGGAATGCTATTATACCAAATTTTGACAGCCCCTATTAGCGTGAGGTGAAAAGCTCGGTATTTTAATGTTGGCGAGGCTCCTCATAGGGACATCTGAGTTTTGTAACTGTTGAGGTGTTTGGCAGGGTCGTCTCTCCCCTCGTACTTGGGTGTTTTTGGCGGCATAAAGTGGCTAGGAACTAGGGCCTTCCTTAACTCCTGGGAGAATGGTAAACTTTCATCATCGTCATCCAATTCAAAGGATTTGCACGGACCATCGGAATTGTTTTCCTCTACTTGATACCGAGGTTGTATCGCGCCAACCCAATTTCTTGCATTTGCTGCATCTCGTCTCTCTCGCCTGTTCCTAGGCAGTGGCGGCATTCCTTGAGGATCATATCCTTGGCCTTGTTCATGTTCCCTTTGATTTGGGAGAGGTGGTTGAGGCCTATTTCTAGGCCTTGTGGATCCTATCCTATCGAATATGCTGGAGGACCTTTGAGGTTCCTATTCCTGGGGATATTCCGGGGGAAAACTCTCCCCCATAGGGGCGTCATCACTGTGGTGGCTAATTGGCAGAAGTATCAACCCCTACTTCCCTTTCCACTAGGTCACCAGCTCCATACATTTGTGGATGTGTTGCTGTGTCATTTTTTTTTACCCTCCTGGTGAAAAATCCTATGTTGAGGCGCTTGGCGCCCCGCCTATTGTTGCATCTGCATCAGCAGCTGCTGCATGGTAGCATTTTGTTGGGCCATATTTCTCATGTTGGTGGCCATTTCACCAACTTCTCGTGCCAGGCGTGCGATTGTCCCGCCTCTTCTGTGGCGATGGTGGGGGCGGCGTATGATTCGAAATGTTTAGCAAGTTATAGCGAGGGTTGTTTGGTTGATAAACAAGGTGAGAGGCCGTGGAGTTTAGTAGAGAGAATCAACGTTCACGTTTTGAGTATAAAATCGCATCCATCTTCACTGTGTAGAGTATGTGTTTTTATATAGTCTTGGGTAATTAAGGTCGGTCCGATGGTGGTAGATCCGACGGCCACTGCTGGTATACATCAGTTAATTAGTCAATCAATCAAGTCATAAATGCTAGGATCTTCATATCTTTACTGGTGTGCTAGGGATATGATTGTGTAGGTATGCAGAGGCGACATTGACAGTGTGTTGTTTTGTCAATCATTTCGCGAGGCCTATTGCTGGTTGACTAATTGCCTCACTAGGGATGAGTTCGGATTGGGGCCTCTGCGAAAGGGAATCGGATGAGCCGCTATTAGGTTGGGAGCTCGTTAGCACGCTATTTTGCCTCGGCATGCTATATGCGAACTTCGTCAGCTCGCCATGTGGCGCATTTATATTATGATTATTTATATGTGTAGCAATAATAAACACTTTTTTACTCCTATACTCTTCTAACTTGAAGCTTGGTTTCCACTTTTTACGTTTTATTGAACGTTGTTTTTTAGTGTAGTTGTACTCGCATTTAAGTGAATAAACAAAAATATTTTATTATTTTATTAAAAATCATGCTACGTGTACAAGGGTACATGAAGCCTGTACCATGGAGGCGCCACTAGTGGAAACAACCATTATAATCCTTTTATTAATGTACCTAACATTTGTGTTTCGGTAGGACAAAGGCTGACAGGTGCCAACCAGTTCACGTTATTGTAAGTCTCGGTGGATCCACGTCAACAACAAATAGATAAAATTAAAAATTGGCAAGACAGACAGACAAACTCCCACCATTCCGGATCCGGGTCCGTTCATTTTATTTGTTTGGTCAACGAATCTATCCTCATAGGTTACACATCATCTCCCATTGGTCAATTCTCATCCATTCACAATTTTCTAATTTTTTTTGTTGGAGTACAAAAATTTCTTTATATGTACTCAAGGCTGTGTTTGGCATGACTTAAAAAAGATAGGATTTGCTTATCATATAGGAATCTAATCAAACTCATCTCACAGTAGTACGTAGATTACATTATATCTAATTGTGTGCAGAGAAAATTTCTAAAGTATTAGAACCTATGTAGTCTCTCATATTAGAATGTAAGATAAGGTGGGGGTGTGTGCCGATTATTAGTTAGAACTCTTAACTTCAAAGGTGCAACCTCGTAGGAATGTTTTAGTGCTATTAAGTATCTTGATATTGTCCTTAAATTTATCAAAAGTGTGAACTTTGAATTCGAATTCTACTTCGTAAGCAATGCTTTCAGTTAAGAGTTGAGTTCTTCAGCTTAAGATTACGTGTAAACTTATGCCCCTGTTTGAACTTCATTAAAATAATTTTTTTTTGAAAAATGTGTTTTGGAAAAATGATTTTTTGGAGATTGTGTAGTTAAAAAAGAATGATAAATTTGAGATTTACATGTAGTAATTTTTATTTTATTGATGAACGTGCCTTTGGAAAATGAGATTTAGTTCATGTTTGGTCCACATTAAAATTTTTATTTTTATTCTTCTACTCATTTTCAATCACATTTTTTAATAAAATAATATTTTTCATCACATCAATAATTTTTCCTTCTTTTTCAACCACACATTCTCCATCAATCTACTATTTCATAATACATTCTTCTAAAATAATGTGGCTCAAACACACCCTTAATTTTTATACTCATTACACCATTTGTTCAATTGCTCATTATTGTACATGTATTTTAGCTCCTTCAAGCACTGAATTCATTCATAGTCTTTTGGTACACATTAAAATTTTCATTCTCATTAATCTAATCATTTTCAACCACACATTCTTCAATAAAATAATATTTTCCATCACATCAATAACTTTTCCTTTTTTTTCAACCACACATTCTCCATCAATTTACTATTTCATAATACATTCTTCTAAAATAATGTTGATCAAACACACCCTAAGAAACATGTATTCTTTGAAAATAGAGCCCAAACACGATAAATTAAGTTACATAGAAATGACAAGTTAATGATTTAGTACATACTAATTATTATTTTTAGAATGGTATATTTAGGACTATTTGACATGACTTTTACATTTGCTTTTGTGTAGAAGAGTTTTTGTAGAAATTTATCTTTGTTTTTTTTGAAAACAACTTTTAAATAAACTTCATATTTCAGAAGTACTATTAGAAAAAGTTACATTAATCACTTTCGTCTAAAACTTTCTAAGTAAAAAAAGCGCGTATAATTTGATCTGAAAAACTCATTTTTAATTTTTCAAAAACCATCCATACAAAATAACACAGTTGTATTATAATTGGAGACGTAAGCCTAACAATATTTAATGACCTTCTCCATCATTGGCACGTACGTAGTTGCATATCGGGCCGAATCCTTTTTTCGGATGGCAACCTTCTAAATTCTTGGAGAAGTATTAGATATTCCAAAGCATATTCTGTTCATGTTCTAGAGGTAATCTCAAGTGACACATTCAAACCGTTAACATTTTTTTTTTAAATAAAAATTCATAAGGGTAATATATTACCACTATAACTTTTAATTACTACACCACAAATTTCTTATTTACTTAAATATCTTTAAATAAAATTACATAATAAGGGGTTTAATATATTTTTTAATTAAATAAATTATTGTTACACCACGCATATAAAACCTAATTTATTTATTTCTTTTTCCTTAACATCTCATTGCGCATAATTATTCCGATGACTTTTGCTTTCTTCCACATTGGTACACATAGAAACTTTGTGCATAAAGTTCATGAGATGAATGTCTTCTATTTGATATAAATAAGTACCAGAATCATCAACTGGTTGATGGGAAGCAATAGATTCAATAAGCCCAGCATGAGAAATCCCATTTTCAATGATTACAACTATTGCCAAACTTCCTGTTTCACTGACAGTATTGTCATTAAGAGAAGACTCATAAGCACCAGAGTGATATGGATCCACAGGCATAAGCTGCTGAATCAGCTTCATTGATAGAACCGGTTGAAGTAACTAAGTCCCCTGCTATAGACACCACAAAAGGAGCAGCCAAATGGAAAGATACACAGACTCGAAACACATACGAATGCAAGATTTGTAAGCTATGGAGAATACCAGGAGAAACTCACCAATATAATTTTTATAACAAAAAGTTCAAAAATGAAATCAATTAATATTGGTGATAAGTACATCACGATATTTTATTATTTTTTGTTTTTATTGAATTAGGATTATAATTGTAAATTTATTGTGGTGAATTTATTAAAAATATATTTTAATTGTGGTGTGGTTGTAATGTGCTGTAGTAATTAAAATTTGTAGTGGTAATATAATTACCAAATTCATAATCCACCAAAAAAGACTGAAATGTCAAGATGCGCATCCGACGGGTGGAAATTTAGATTGGAAGTGCAATCCTGGATTAAAATGGCATTGGGCAATATTAACTTAGGTAGTTCAATTTATAGGTTCATTTTATGTTGGTCACTTAATTTCAATATGTATCAACTCAATAACTCATTTTGCATTTTTATTCAATTTGATCATTATGATTATATCCATTATCATAATTGTCCGAATTGAGAACCTGATCAAATATCAATAGCCAAATAGGAATTGACGAAATACTATTGATGTGTATTACTTAAGGGAAAAAGTGTAGAAAGCGAGTAGAGCGGAGATGATAGAAAAGTTTCTTTACTGATTGTATAGATATTGGACGGTTTGACTTTGACTCGGAAAACTCATTCGACTGAATTAAATGCATATTTGAAATTTTTTAAAAGATAATCAAACATACCAACATTTACTAACAATTTATTATCTATACATTAATGTAATTTACTATCTTAATTTCAAAAAAAATTGAAGTTTGGCAAAATCATACAATAAAGACCATCCACAACAAGGAAAGGGAGGATTGTTCATCTTGGAAGCTTCTTTCTTGCTTTCTTTTCCCTCTTACGTACAAAATAAGTTGAGAAATCAAATTGAAATTTTAAATAGATTGTACAATTAAATATATAAATTGGACGGTAACGGCACCGTCAGCACGTTAAATTAGAAAGTGAACAGTAGAAGAATATCCAAAAGAATATGACGAGTTCAGGCAAAGGAATATTCCACTGATATGATCTTCTTGAACGATCCAATGCTGTATAAATACCCTCTCCCAAATTCCTTCTTCCTCAAAAATTCAAGAATTCCATTCTTATCCTCTCCTTTTTTGACACTGTTTAACGTCTCTATTTAACAATGGCTCTCAAGGCCGTTCATGTTTTTGACGTCCCAAAACTTGATCATGTCCCGGAAAATTCATCTTTTTCCCTTTACTCCACAAGATTTTCCAAAGGTACGTACTATCTTATGAATTTATGCGTTTATTTCTTTGGATTTTTCATTTTTATCTTTTTCGAATTTTTGGTGGATTTTTTATTTTTTGCGTTTTTGCCGGTGTGTGGTTCAGGAGCGGAAGTTGGGAGAGCTTCCTTTAAGCCACCGAAATTCCTGGTGATTGGGCACCGGGGAAATGGGATGAATTTATTACAGTCCACCGATCGGAGAATGAAGGACGTTAAAGAGAATACAATTCTCTCTTTCAATACCGCCGGAAATTTCCCCGTTGATTTCGTCGAGTTTGATGTTCAGGTAAATATAAGCTGGTGACTTTTTAACCTGCGCAGGATTTTACCATTTTTTTCAAAACAGGAAAAAAAAATGAAGTTAAAACATTTTGACTGGCTCTCGAAGTTTCGTTGTCGGCGCGTCATACCGTCGCCGCATACGCCAAACCGGGTTTTCTTGGAAAATACGAAATTATTACCCCAGAAGAGGACATGAATGTTTTGTCCTCATCTATTAAAAACCAAATCTTTATATACTAAATTGAAATTTCGAATTATATTTTACTTGCAGGATAGAATCCCTTTCCATAATTTTCTTGAGGATTTGAGTAAAAATCCCATTTGATTCGATTCTTGTAGGTGACAAAAGATGGCTGTCCGATCATTTTTCACGACAATTTCATTTTATCCGAAGAAAACGTAAGTCTTGATTTCTGTTCTGTCAAATTATCTAAACTCTGTTAAAAATTTGAACTTGTTTTAGAAATTATTTCTGAGGGTTATGTGATTGTAAATTTATAGGGCACGGTATATGAAAAGAGAGTTACAGAATTGAATCTATCGGAATTCCTTAGCTATGGGGTCCAAAGTGAATCGGGCATGGTTGGGAAAACTCTTTTAAGGAAAACGAAGGATGGGAATATTGTTGGGTGGAATGTTGAAGCCGATGATTCTTCGTGCACTCTACAAGAAGCCTTTCAGAAAGTTAATCCTTCTCTCGGGTTCAACATCGAATTGAAGTTTGATGATCACATTGTGTATCAAGAAGAATATCTAGTCAGTGTACTCCAAGCGATTTTGCGAGTTGTATTTGAAAATGCAAAGGATAGACCAGTTATCTTCTCAACTTTCCAACCAGATGCTGCTTTGCTTGTTAAAAGACTTCAGAACACATACCCTGTGAGTATGCCAATTGGATACAATTGATTTCTTTTATTGGAGTTAAAAAGTGTGTTCTATGGATCCTAATTATACACTATGCCATTCATACTTGTATTCTTACAATTGGGTAGGATGCCGACTTACAGTAAATGCGTTTCTTGCCAAGCAGGTATTTTTCCTCACCAACGGAGGAAACGAGATTTACTATGATGTAAGAAGGAATTCATTGGAGGAGGCCATCAAACTATGCTTAGATGGTGGTTTGCAGGGAATTGTTTCTGAAGTCCGAGGCATATTTAGAAATCCAGGGACAGTGAAAAAGATCAAAGAATCAAAGCTCTCTCTCTTGACATATGGAAAATTGAAGTGAGTAATGATTAACTTTTAATTACCATAAATAATCGAAATCTTTGAATACTGACTGACTGATCATTTGCTTCATTTATCTCAGCAATGTGCCTGAAGCAGTGTATATGCAACATTTAATGGGGATCGACGGAGTGATTGTGGATTTAGTTCGAGAAATAACAGACACTGTTTCCAATATGATGAAGCCATCTGAGGAAGCGGTATCCGGAGGAGAGAGACAAATTCCAGGACAAGGAAAACCTCAATTTTCACAAACAGAATTGACATTTTTGCTTAAACTGATTCCAGAATTGATACAACAATGATTTTTTTTTTCTTCAAACTTGAGAGTATAGGTGGTCCTAGAATGCTTCTACTTCTGTATATAAATTGGTAATCTACGACAATATTTGCATCTTTAACAGTTCACGTACTTGGTGTCTGGTATGGACCTTTTTCTGTATAATGTTGTGAAACCTGTTCGATTTGAAATACCACAAGTACTGCACAGTAAAATGGGTTTTGAATCCAAGTATCAGTTTAAATCCAAATTAACTTCGTTTTAGCTGGAACAATGAAAACTAATGATTTTTCTAAAACTAGATTGTCACTTAACTATTATAATTAAAAATCCAAGACCTAACTTAACTAAAATTGATTCAAAATTGTGATTAATGCAAGTTAGATGAAAATATGATGATGAAAAATTTACTAAGATCCCGAATCCCCTTATATCAATCCTCTTTAATATTGAATCTTACAATTTGACAACACGATTTAATTTTGAAGATCAATATTCTTAAATCGCTTAACAATTTTTCTCGAGTAAAATTAAATCGATACTCACATGCAAACTTATAAGAATGCATTAAAGATTTATGAATACTTAAATGTCACGCAGAGTATAGCAGTATGTTTCTATCTCATATCGAACTCTATGACAATTGACATTATGTCTTACTTATTTTCAATCCTTCGAAGGTAAAATAAGCCACAAAACTCGTATAACCATTGCGCATATAATTGTAGAGAAAAAAAAACCTTATTTCAATAATTCAATAATTGAAAACGTGCTTTGATTAATGTCAAAAAGTAATAAAATAACGAGATAAAGGTTCGCAATACAAGATTTATCGTAATCTTAGCACAAAAAATAATTAGTTATTCATAATGTCAGAATTAGACAAATAATACTGAAAAGAAATCACCGATAAATGACAAAACGTGATTAATTTTCAAATTTATTATACAATTATTGGTGAATTATTGGAATTGTTCTTCTATTGCTATTGCTATTGCGTCCGCCCTCCCTTTATTCCAATCTACTGACGTTTTGTTCCATTTAAGAGTCCAAAAAGAAAACCAAGTAGTTCAACCAAGACAACATTAGAGTTTCCAAGACAACATTAGAGTTGAGAAGAGAATGAATAAATATTGTAAAGTTGAAGTGTCACACTCTCTTCATATAAATAATGATACACACATGTACAGAGATAGAAATTGCAACTTGACCTACATATGTGAGCGTACACAATTTGTGTGTGTGTGTGTGTGATTTGGAAAAGTTAAAATAGCTAAAAACTGAAGAATGAAGAGCTAAATTATAAGCTGGGAAAAGAGCTATTTGATTATATTTAAATCAGTACAAGTGAGGTGATACATATATACAAAGAATTGAGTGGAGAGCAAGATAACTAAAAAGAGTAATCACGTGAGGAATAAAAATCAGTTACAACAATAAGTGTGGTCCCTAACAGTGCAAGATAGCAGCTCACAATAACAGCAACAGCCACATGCTTGCTTGATTAATTCACGAGTGTGAGATAATCTTTACATCCTCCCTCAAGCTGGAGTTCATTCCTTTACTCCAAGCTTGTCTTTGAGAAACAAAAACCTGGTTTGAGACAGAGGTTTAGTCATGAGATCTGCGGTTTGATCTGAAGATGGAATGTATTGTATCTTAAGCTTCCCTTCAAGGACTTTATCTCTAACAAAGTGTATATCTAGTTCGATATGTTTTGTTCTAGCATGATAAACGAGGTTTGAAGCTAGAGCACTGGCACTGAGATTATCGCACCACAGAATAGGAGATGAGGTAGGTTGCAATTTGATTTCTTTAAGTAGTGATTCAATCCAAGTGATTTCAGCCGAAACTTGTGCCAGGGCCCTGTATTCTGATTCCGTGCTAGATCTTGCCACCACTTGTTGTTTCTTTGAGGACCAAGATACCAAAGTGTCTCCTAAGTAGACACAATATCCAGCCGTCGATCTCCTGTCATCAGGGCAAGAAGCCCAATCAGCATCGGCAAAGCCTGTGACATCAATTCCTTTGTATCCAAATGCCTTGCTTGATAGTCCCTTTTAGATACCTGAAGATCCTCTTAACTGCCTTCCAATGTATATCAGAAGGAGCTTGCAAAAACTGGCTTAATTTATTGACTGAAAAGGAGATATCAGGTCGTGTATGACTGAGATACTGTAATCCACCTATGGCACTTCGGTACAGAAAAGAGTTCTGCATTTTCTCACCATCATCTTTGGAGATATACTTACCTACTGTCATAGGTGTAGCACAAGGTTTCAGATGCTCAAGATTAAACTTTTTTAGTAAGTCCCTTATGTACTTAGTTTGAGTGAGATGCATTCCCGATTCATCCCTTCTTACTTCAACTCCCAAAAATTGATGTAATTCACCCATATCTTTCAGTGCAAACTCAGCATTTAGTCTGTCAATGAAACTTTGCAGCAACTTGTGATCATTTCCAGTGACTACTATATCATCGACGTATACTAGGCAAAAGATGACCTGCTTGTTATTCATAAAGAAGAACAGGGAACTGTCTGCTTTGGAATTAGTGAATTTCCAGTCCAAGAGCGTCCTTTTTAGCCTTTCATACCACGCCCTAGGTGCTTGCTTAAGTCCATAGAGGGCCTTTTCAAGCCTGCAAACAAAGGTAGGACTTCTCTTGTCAACAAAACCTTCCGGCTGATTCATGAATACAACTTCATTTAGCTTTCCATTCAAGAATGCATTGTTGATATCCACTTGTCTAACACTCCATCCTTTTGAAACAGCAATTGAGAGAATTATTCGTAACGTAGATGCCTTTATCACAGGACTAAAGGTCTCATGATAGTCCACACCTGAAGTTTGTAGAAAGCCTTTAGCAACAAGCCTGGCTTTGTGCTTCAGTACTTTTCCATCAATGTCACGTTTAATCTTGAAAACCCACTTGTTTTCTATCACCTTTTGATTTGCCAATGGTGGTACAAGTTTCCAGGTCTTGTTCCTGATTAATGCTTTGTATTCTTCTTCCATTGCTTCTCTCCAATTTTTATTTGACATAGCTTCAAGTACATCATTTGGTTCAGTTCTGCTTAGGTCCATTCTGTACTGTTGACATTGTATTGAATATACCTTTGGTTTGAAGATGCCAGCTTTACTCCTTGTAGTCATAGGATGTTCAACAACCTGTCTGTTTAACTCTGTGGCCTCAATTTGATCACCCTCATTGTGCTCATCAAATTGCTCAACCTCAACATTCTCAGTTGTCACATCCTGTGAATTTTCACTGTGAGCATGTTCATTTCTGCTATCTGAAATGTCATTAACTTCTGGTATCTGATTTTCAGGTAATGCTGGTTGATCTGAACTGTGTACTGCTGCGGGAAGAGTTACACCAGAATGACTTGTATCAGTTGAGCATATCTGATCAGAGTTAAAAGAGGTTTGATAGGGAAGATACTGAATTATAGTTTCAGACCTTTGACAATTATTGTGTTTGTTTAGAAAACTTGACTGAAAAGGAAAATCATTCTCATTGAAGACAACATGCCTGGATAGGTAGATTTTTCCTGTGGGACTGAGGCACTTATAGCCTTTATGCGAATTGCTGAATCCAAGGAAAACACATTTTGTTGAGTGAAAACTGAATTTGTGAGATTGGTAAGGCCTTAGACATGGAAAGCAAGCACAACCAAACACTCTAAGGGACTTATAATCAGTTTGCTCATTAGTTAGAACTTGACAAGGTGACCTCATTTTGAGAGTAGGAGTAGGTAATTTGTTAATGAGATAGACAGATGTGTGAAAAGCTTCCCACCAATAGTGCAATGGCATGTTTGCTTGAGCAAGGAGAGTTAGGCCGGTTTCAGTGACATGTCTATGTTTTCTTTCAGCTCTTCCATTTTGAGCCGAGGTATGAGGACAAGAAAGTCTTATTTCAATGCCTGATTGTTGAGCTAGGTTGGTGAATGCCCTGAATTCACCTCCCCAGTCTGACTGGAGAGTCTTTATTTTCTTGTCAAACTTGTTCTCGACTAAATTTTTAAATTGAATGAAAGAGTTTAGGGCTTCAGACTTGTTTTCAAGGGATATATCCAGGTGTGCCTACTATAGTCGTCTATGAAGAGAATATAATATCGAAAACCAGAGGTTGACTGAATGGGTGCAGGACCCCAGAGATCTGTATGGATGAGATCAAGAGGGGCTGATGCGTGTGAAGTAGATAGTTTAAATGGCAAGGAATGAGATTTACCCAGTTGACAGGCATCACAAAATTGACTAATTTCATTTTCATTAAGCTTTTCATTACAGATTTTGAGGACTTGTGACATCACAGGACCTGTAGGATGTCCAAGTCTCATGTGCCACAATTTTGATTTCGACTCATACTTAGTGACTCTTTTTGACTCAACAACACAGGCTGATGACCTTGATTTATTTGGATAAAATGACTTTTGATAGGATGATCTCTTAACTTGATCTGGGAGCTCAATCTGATACAAGCCGTCTTTAAGTTTCCCTTCCAGCAGCACTTCCTTGGACTGTTGATCCTTGATAGCACAAGAGTTAGAATGAAATTCCATAAAAACACTATTGTCAGAAGTCAATTGTGAGACACTCAACAAGTTTTTCTTAATTGAAGGCACTAATAACACATTACTGAGAACTAAGGATTTATTATTCTGTGTGTTCAAGTGATTAGTACCAATGTGAGAAATTTGAAGTTCATTTCCATTACCAACAACAAGTCTTTCCTTACCACCATATTCACGTGCTTCAGCTAGATTTTCTCTCTCAGCAGTGACATGGTTGCTGGCACCTGAATCTGCAAACCATGCTGGATCTGAAATGGTCTTTGACGAGGCTATGAGAGCAGCTGGTTCTGAGGGGTAGTTTTGATAGTTGTTATCAGGCTTGGTACCCATGTACCTATCATCATACCGGTTAAAACATTTGGCTGCTGAGTGATTGTTCATTCCACAAATTTGACATGGCCCTTTGCTTGTAATCTGCCTACCTCCTCTGCCTCTGTTTCTTCCTCCCCTATAGTGGTAGCTTCTTCCACCGTGATCAGACCTTCCTCCTCTGTTAGTGTTTGCTCTGTGGCTGAAGTTTACTGAGGCTTGGCTTAGGTTAACTGAGGCTAGGCTGTTCTTCACAGCACTTAGATGTTCAATTCGGCTTTCATAAGTCATAAGAACTGACTGCAGCTCATGCCATGAGATTGATTCTCTGCTATTAATTTGAACAACAATAGGGGTATACTCTTCATCTAAGCCAGCTAACACTTGAGTGACAAGGTCTCCATGAGTGATTACCTTCCCGGCTATTTCAAGGTTGTCTGCTAGCTGTTTAATCATGTTGAGGTATTGATCAATAGTCATTGATCCTTTTCTTGCCCTCTGAAGTTCACTGGTTAGGAAGATAATCCTGGACTTATTCATAACTCCAAAACTCTCTTGAACAGCTTTCCAGAGATTGTAGGCAGTTGATGATCCCATTACTCTCATGGCGATCTCAGATGTCATTGATGAGTACAGCCAACCCATCAATAATTGGTCAGTTGACATCCATTTGCCATATTCAGCATTAGGTGTCATTTCCACTGTGACTCCAGCAGATCCAGTCGTTTGAGTTGCAAGGAATTCTGCTGGACAGATCTTGGTTCCATCAATGAAGCCTTCGAGATTATGTCCTCTGATGATTGGCATAATCATGTTCTTCCACAAGAGGAAATTGTTCCTGTCTAGTTTAACCGGTGGCACTTGAGTGAGAGTGATTCCAACTGGTGTCATTTGATTTCCTCCCAGCAATGGAGGCATCAGTGTACTGGAACTGGGCAGTGTAGATTGTGTATTATCATCTGATCCGGTATTAGCCATTTATTTGGCTCTGATACCAAGTTNATATCACCCTTATCATGATTCCCGTTCGCCCATATAACGTTTTTCGAGATTTTCAAACATTTTTAAGATTTGATGGCTGATGATTCTAGGCATGCACATCCGTGACATCTGAATCTTTGTTTGAGTTGAAATAGCTAAATTATAAGCTGGGGAAAAAGCTATTCAATAATAATCAAATTAGTACAAGTGAGGTGATACATATATACAAAGAATTGAGTGGAGAGCAAGATAACAAAAAAGGAGTAATCACGTGAGGAATAAAAAGCAGTTACAACAATAAGTGTGGTCCCTAACAGTGCAAGATAGCAGCTCACAATAACAGCAACAGCCACATGCTTGCTTGATTAATTCACGAGTGTGAGATAATCTTTACAGCATCCATCGAAGATTATTCTTCTTTTAAGTCCATTCGCATTACTTTCACAGTTTTACCTCTCTTTCTCTTCTGCAGTTACGCTCAATCGATTCATTGAAAGTTTAAACTTTCCACGTCCATTAGAAAGTTACAAATGTTGGCAACCAAATAGGAGTTTCTTTCATCATTTCACTCTCAATCTCAACAATTTACTCTACCTTCGGTCAATTAGAATAGAATTTTGTGGAATCAAAGTGCACACAAGCAGCATAATTTTTCTTGTAAAAGGACGATGTAATTTATAATAACTGGTTCTAGTAACATCTGCGTTACTAAGCAAAATACGTAAAATCCTTTAGCCGCAAGGACTCGTAAGATGAAAAAAACTTCTAAAACGAGCGCAAAATATTGCTAATTCTACTTATTTTCCTATCATTAATTCTTTCTACGTCGATGCATCCACCATGTGCTATGCAGGAATGTGGACACTTGAGATGGCGGAGGGACCAAATTCTGCATCAACGGCTTACCCTCACCTATCTTAAATACTGTACTGAACTGAGAATAGATGTAAAGAGCTGTTTTGTTATCCCTGTGCCCCAATTCCAATTGAAGTTAACTGCAAAAATCAGATTATTTGTGAGACAAAAATAAAAATCTAGAAGGGGGGGAAAAAAATCAGCAATAAAGGAGACGTAAATTTAAGAGCAAACTATTGAGAAACTGACAATGTTATTACGAGGTTGACCCCAATAAAATCCTTGCAGAATAAATGGTACAACATTGCATGCTACGAGAATAAATATCATTAAAGCATGCTTTCCCATCCACTCGAGCACCACAGTCAAGCGTCTATATCCGTACACATCAACCTGTAAGGGGAATAAGCCAATATTTAGTAGAATATCAAGTTTTTATTTGTATCCCTCTTGTGGCTAAATAACTCTGAAGTAAAAACAGGGGCCGTAAGAAGTAAACCAATTCTCGCAAGTTTAAACAAGTTATATGTATCAAATGGTTATATGCTTGAACAATTGGGAAGACTTCTCTAACCATTATATAAATTGCAGCAAAAAGAATTCCAGCAGCGCCAGTAGTGAAGCACATGTAACTGAAAGAATATAGAACCTTGTTTATATGCATCCCTACAACAGGAACCAATATATGTCAACAGGGAGAACATTATATCAGGAAAAAATAGATATTCAAAATTTGGAATTGGAGGAATGTAATGACATCAGATTGTTGTTCTGACGTTTTCTTGTTTCATTTATTTCATTTATTTATTCAAGTGGGGATGAAAACAGTAAATTTTGCATCTGACTTTGAATTCTTTAAAGAAAAAAAAAGGTTTTCCAAGAATTCTGTTGGGAAATGCAGTCAAATCAGCAACTTGTTCAGAATGTAATACAACGAAAAGTAATTGAAAAAATTCTTACCACTGACGTCACATATCACAGCCAAGGTTACAAGACAACACGATTTGACAAACCACTGCAATAGTCTAGTTTTATGATCCTGTGTGTGACCAAGGTAGATAAGAATGATCAGTCACTATTCACCTTTATAAAACAAAATCACGAGTCACAAGGCCACTACTCACCTTAAAATGGACAATAACGTGCCCGTATTGCAAACCGATCAAGCAAGAGACAGTAGCCATCAGTGTACTATAATGAATGTAGAATGAGGTTAATAGTAATAGTGGTAACAGAAAACAACTTAAAATTAAGTAAATTATGCTTTAGATAAAAGCATCATCTTCTTTAGTCACAGGTTTTAAAGTATTTCCTAATCAAGATATCTTCACAACTGAACATGAGATATAGTAATCATTATGTTTTGTTATTTATCCTCTTGTTTTTAGCATGTGGGTAGAGAAAGTTGCAATGAGAAGTCATAACACTAATCTACTACTTTCTTCATACAATGTGGTTCTACTAAGAATTAATTGTGTTGAACTACAAGGAAAATAAATGCGCAAACCTTAAAATCCCTTCAGGGTCAAAGGGGGCATGGCACCATGAAGGAGCATCAGAAGGAAGTGGACCATAATCTGGGGAGTTGATACTACATTGCTACAATGAAAAATATGATATTCAGAATACAAGGAATGGAAAATAAATGTTGAAACAAACATCGATTAGAACTCCTAAGAAAAAGAAACACACTTTTGTTCGTGCATAGATTGGCCTTCTATATAAGTGACGAATACCCAAAATTTTGCGATCGATCATACCAACAGCATTACATGCTGGTCCAGTGTCTCCACGTACACCACATTTCACCTTCAACAGGAACCAATAATGTCAAAAATACTCTGCCATAACATTTTCAGAAATAAGTTGTCGTCTACAATTTTTGAGATAAATATCAAATTACCAAGGAAAACCTACCGAGTATACTTTCGCAGAAGAAGATGCTTCGATTGGAATCTGATACTCCCAGTCAGGAACATACAAACCATATAGCAACAGAAGATACAAGACAGTAAGAATCAAGACCACAACCCTGAAAATATGGAAAAGGGAAGCATAGTTAGTGAAATATAAGACTTGTAGATACAGGTGACAACTGAATGGACCAAACATCACACACATTTTATTTACAGTCCAGATTCCAACGTCTCCCTAACAAATGTGTTGAGACTCTTTCTGAGAGCTTAACATTTCAGTTGACATATTACTAATTGCTATTTGGAATATGGCTTAGATTGTTGCTATTGCTGGATCTGATATTTGAAATGTGGAAACTATATTGTAGTCAGGTATAATAACAATCCTCGAAGCAGTACGGTAGAATCATGCACTTGTAGGACTTCAGGAAAGTAAATAATTACTTTACTTCAAGGAATAGCAGGGACCAAAATGGTTCATTTCTGTATGGTGTCTGTACACGACAAAATATGCCTCCATGTGTCTTGGTCTCTTCAATTGTAACTCATAGTACAAGGTAAAAATTGCATCTAATCTCACATTACAGCATTATTAGTAACTATATAAAGTGATTCTAGTATATGTTAGTCAAATAATAGAGATTTCTACTTCGGAATTGTAACCATGAGCCAGGTATTTTACTTAAAATGTACCAGTACGCTTGGTTCAGACAAATTCTTTAGAATATGAATTTGCTGTATGTTGTCATGCTCAGAAAAGGTCCTTGAAATGTTAAGAACTTACTGAGTCATAATGATCTAATCTATACCTTTCGAACAAATGTTCACCAGAAATTCTGTATACGAAAACTTGGTCATTACTAGAAGAGTACAAGTAAACTTTTTAGCCTGCACAAAATAAATCGCAAAGAAAAATATGTGAATTCCTTCATCCGCTGTGTGCATCTCACCCAGCAGAATCAAACTTGTGTACTCTGCAGAGGTGCCTTTTTTGGGGCTTCCCATACAAGTTACTTTTAACTGCTTATATGTCCAAGCTTGCATATTTGAGAAGACTTAAAAAAAGCCCAGAAGATTGGCTCCAACTTTAAGATCTAGTCCTAATCAATTTCCCAGATATCTCACAGCAAGCAAATATTCTGAATTTTGCTTATCAAACCTCTTATTTTTCCTTAGTCACCTTTGATTTTTTCTTTTCTCCCCCAGTTATACATCAAATTAACAAGATGTATACTGCCATTAAGTTCATTCAAAGCATGCAAAGGGTAATGGTTTGTCTTCAATTATCAGGAAGGCAGACTGTATAAAAAAGATTTATCTGATTCAGATGGATTTATCTAAACTGCTATATTTTTTGAACCCTAAACTAGTAAGCTAAAAGTTGACGTAAACCCTTCAAGGGGAATTAAATGCACATTCAAAAGCAAGTGTTATTTTCTTCTCGACTCCTTTACACACTCGTATAGTTCCCGGGGATGAGTAACACGCTTCACCCCTGGAGATGCAATTCATTCCACTAAGAAGAAGCCAACCGTTTATCCAATTGCAAAATCAATCTCCATTAATTATTCCACTTGATTCTTTCAATGTGAATACAGCTTTGAAAGAGACATCTCAGTATAATAATCTTCAACACTTTCAAAATACACATATTTAGGAAACTTACCACTGCCTTTGATATTTCTTCAGCAAAGATAATTCTGAATTAACTTTGTCATCGTTTCTAAGCCAAATTTCACATGCCGCTGCAAGAAAATATGCTATTGCAATTCTCTGTAAGGGAAAAAATTCAAAAAGGAAAACCAAACTATAATTCACAAACTTCAAAGAAAAATATAAAAATCACATAAACTAAAGATTTTCACTATAGGAAGCTAAAAGAAATTATAAGCACGCTCGGTTTTTATATGGACTATAATTTTATTTTATTTTTACTATAAATTGTGTTCAGTTGAAGATGACGGAGAAAACAATTTTGATGCATACCTGCAATATACCCATCCACCTGATTTGGTACATGTCCACACCATATGTTAGGTTATTAATTCCATGAAAGTAGCCACCTGTACATATCAGAAGTGAATGTACATGATGCAAAACATTAATGAAAAGATGAAGTGCAAAAGATGATAGATGACATGTCACTAAAGAAATTCTACTAAAGACGCGCATAAAAAATAAGAAAGACATAAATATTACTCAAGAATCTTGTAAATGAATTACTTCCCAAGAGACACTTGTATCAAGTCATCATCATCATCAAATAGCAATTTCCGAAAATATATCATAATGCACAAGTTGTAGAAAAACACCTTGGAGAAAAACACCCAGTGTTAAGAGCTTTAGGGCCCGTAACATTGCTTTTTTTGATGCAGCACCTCTGCAACTCAAGTTCTGGAAAAAGAATATAGTACTTGATACACAGGAACATTAAGAGCATCTAAAGACATCACTCAAAAAACAGATATAATACCAGCGGTATTCTAGAGTTGGTATAACCAACAACATAAATGACGTAATAAAATGAATTCCATGAGAAATTCTGTAAAACATTGTAAAAAGACTGCGCTTTACCTAAAACTCAGAAGCAGCAGGCTGCTTCTACAGAGCAAAAGGGGGTAATAAGGCAAGATCCTAAATATTAATGCACATGCACGGGCTAAATTAGAGGGGTCAACGAGCTAGCCGAGCCGAACTTTTTGCTCGGCCTCAGTTCGACTAAAAATACTTCGAGCTTTTTTTTTTCCCCGAGCCGGGCTAAAGCTCGGCCAAAAACTTTAGGCTCGACCAGAGCTTTCGGCTCAAGCCTTAGCGAGCCAAGCTCGGCCGGGCCGAGCCCGCTCCTTTTTTTAAAAAATTCGTGACAAATCTAAATTTTTTTTAAAAATATTTAAGATCTGTGCAATTTATACGTATTATAAATAATAATTAAATATTAACGTATAAAAAAAATTACAGCTAAAATTAAAAGAAAAAATAATAAAGAATCTAAAAAAAGAACCAAGTGTTTTTTTAGGCTCATGGGTAGGGCCAGGCTGGGTCGAGTCAACGCCCAAAACCCAAGCCACTCAAGTCGAGCCGACGAGCTATTTTGCCATTCCCTAGGCTAAATGAAAGTTATTACAAATCTAAAGGAAGTCTAACTGCTTTCTTACGGACAAACAAGTACCTTGTATGCAAGTCCAAGAGATACGCCAACCATAAAGAGAAAAAATGGCATCACAAAATCTGCCAATGTTAAACCATTCCATGGTGAATGATTGATAGCAGGAAAGAACCCACCAGCATTATCAACAAGTATCATCAACTGTATCATAAGCGAAACAATCAATATGGTAAATATTTTGAATTAAGAAATAGATTATTCTTTCCAAGCACAGATTATAGATCTCATTCATGATGTTTTCCACCTAAAGAAATCATGATCTACAGCTTATTACTTCCCATCATTCATCCTTCCTTATACTCTCGGATAGCTAATAAGTTACCAGCCATATTAACTAATCTTCATTTTTTTCTTTCCTAATGCATTGATGATCTTTACCAAGAATCTCAATTATATAGTTTCCTTATGTTACTAACTTCTATAACATCTAAGATTCCGCCATGATCCTTTATTATAGTACCGCTAAGCATAAAATGGCCAGTCTTTCTCTCTACATTATTTTAATAGGCAAACACAGATGGCTCATGCACTATGAGCCTAAATGCTACAGACTACAGTTAGTATCCTACACTGCTTACACACAAATTAATAGACCTCAAAGAAATCTGAAGATGCAGGCAGATGAATTAGTAGTATGTAGATGGAAAGTTACCGCGACGGTAAGCCCCCGGAAAATATCGAGGGAGACAAGGCGAGTGGTTCCAGAAGCAGATGTTATACATCTAGAGGCGGCATTGCGACCCAA
The DNA here is from genome assembly GCA_903798395.1 of Fraxinus floribunda. NCBI lineage: Eukaryota > Viridiplantae > Streptophyta > Magnoliopsida > Lamiales > Oleaceae > Fraxinus > Fraxinus floribunda. The sequence goes on along the minus strand of CAIGRS010100067.1, from coordinate 2,415 downwards.
TATAGGAGAAGCAGATGAATCAAGTTCCGATGAAGCGGATTCAACATCATCCCTTCCCTCAATGCGCAAAGTACACTTGTTTCCTTGCAGATGTGGATTAATATTTTCTTTGATCAATTGGTAGAAACCCATGATTGCGAATACACACCCACAAAATCTTCCCTTGATATTCACAAAAAAATATATTATTGAATCCTGGACTCCCTAATCTTACCTTAACCCTGCATTAAATTCAATCCACAGGGCAAGGGTACGAGCATTATTATTTATCATCACCCACCACAAAATCAGAGATTTAAATGCTGTGCAGAAGCTACAAATATCTTCTTGTTTGATTCCTCGTGAAATCTACTACTTCGTACATTGCATTGGCGAGAAAAGGCGGAAAAAGTGGGAAGATAAAATCTAATCTAATCTTTCTTGGCAGGAAAAGATTAGATACCAATGCAATGAGAGAGAGAGAGAGAGCGAGAGGGTATTTGGAACAATTCTGAAACCGCCAAGGAATAATTATATGATCTTTCTTTTGCAAAAAAATACGTTATTTTATTTTATAGACATTAATGGTAGGCTTGTAAGTAATATTCTAATCTTCATAGTTTATTCATTGACAAGTTAATTTCACCAATGATCACTGAATTTTGTATAAATTATTATTTGCTCATCGAAATTTCCATCAGTGTTATCTATAGCAAAATTCAGCGAGTAATTAATAATTTTATTTAAATTTAAATGAAATGAGTAATCTTTTAAATTTCGATAAACAAATAATAATATATAAAAAAAAATTAATGAGTGACGAGTAACTTTTTAAAGGATAAAGAGCAAAAAATAACTTATGACAAAATTCGGTGACCATCGATTAAATTATCGCGTTTGTCCACCGCCTTTCTTTTTTATTTATCCTTCTCTATATTTTATATCCACAATATGTATCTAATCTTTATTGCACTCCACATCTTTACTGACAGCTGTCCTTAGTGGAGTCGCTTTTCGTACGTGTATCGATTTTTTTTTTATTCTGTGAACTGTAAACACCTATATCCTCGTCGGCATTGAACTGCCCAATCAACCGTCGCTATCTGTAGTAGTTTATTGTGGTGTGCAGTGCAGGTCGGTTGGCTGGTCCGTGTAGTTTAACTAAGGGCTACACGTTTAAATCCAAAAAGAAAAAAAAAAATCGAATACCATTCAGACACCGTTTGGCACTCATTAAAATCTTAATACATTTTTCTCTCTTTTTTTAAATCACACAGTTTCTAATAAAATAATAATACAAGCAAATAAAAAAAAATCTTCTTTTTTAACCGCACATTCTCCCAAAAATTATTATTCTAAAATACATTATTTTCAAAAATCTCATCATAATGATGGCCAAACAAAGACTTAGTATTTCAATTAAACGAATCATGTGACATTACATTAATAAATCTATAATTTAAAAACAATGTTAATTTATCACCACTAATGTTAAACATCAGTCCAAATGTCAATTACATTACATTAAACGAATGATTTATTTAAATACAAAGTCACATAACTCGTATAGTTAAACCAATTAAGTGTGACCATCTAAACTGGTGCTGGATAACATTATTCATAATTTAATTATATATAGTTGTCACTTAGACTGATGTTTGACACTAGGAGTGCAGAATAGCAATACTCATGTTTGGTCAAGAATATTTTTTTCACTAACAAAATTTAACTTCCTAGAAAGTAACTATTAAATACAGCCACACACAAGTTTTTTAACAAACGAACAAAAACAAAACACCAGCAGTCCAGGTAGGCACCAATTTCTTCCAATCTCAATGGATCTGTAGTTCTTTCCTGTGTCAAAAAAGAGGTAATACAGCTGACAGAGGTAATACAGCTCAGTTAAATAAATAGCAAAAAATTACATTAAAATGCAAAACGTTTCAGTACTGATGGTGTAGATGTTTTCCTTTTTCTTTTCACCATTTTAAGTTAAGACCCTAATTTTGGTATGTACTTGCAGATATCAAATTTATAGTGACATGACTGAGAAGACCAAGCAAGAAAATCAAACGTAATTGCAGAGTATGAGCTCCTAAGAAAAAAGAACACCAGCACTCAAGTCAAAATATAACATGCTCACCATGAATAGAAAGTACAAGTATGAAAACCGTTTTGACTCCAAAAAATAAGCACAACAGATGGGCTCATTCTTGCCACGTCAAGTACGGTTCAGGCGCGTTCTCACCGAATTATGTTTGGTAATCAACCTGGAACGGACGAGGTAGGCACTTCCAGCAAGAGACGGAAACGTTCGAACTCCGACCTTATGAATCAGGGCAACCGCACTATCAACGATTGCCGGGCAGATTAAACCAAGAACAAATTTCTCCTTTCCTATGAAGAAATATGTGGAAGGATAGATAAAAAAAAAAA
>CAIGRS010100047.1:0-13051 GCA_903798395.1 Fraxinus floribunda | reverse complement strand
TATAATTTGATGTTTTGTAACCATAAAATAAGTTGAGTGACTTATAAATTTTGTGATTTATGATTGATAAACAAATTGTGATTTTTAAATTTTTAATTGTGATCGGTGTACGAACTGTGACCTATAAAATTTTTGAACTGTGACATTCGAGTTTTTTAATTGTGACATTGCGTAGATTTGTGACCTTTATATATTTATTAATAAAATATATAATTAATTAATTAATTCATAAATAAATTTTAGAAAATCTGATTTTTGAAATTTAAAACATCTATCTTTAATTTTGAAATGATGATACTTAAAAATCTGATTTATGTATTGTTCCCAAATGGGAACAATAATCTGGGCCTTGATAGGTCAAAATACATCACTTAGCATCATAGAATTTTCATTTTCACCTCAATTATTGTATTTGTCACTTGTAATACCCCTGCAATAGCAAGTGACCTTAACTAGATCAGAGTCACTTACACCACGCAAATGTCCCAATGTTGGCAAGATTTAAATATAGAGATTTATTTATACTTCTTGAAAAAGTTTTGGATCTTTACCTCAATTCTCTCATGAAATAATTAATTTACTCTTTAGCCTACAGGACAGTTTATAATAACCATAATCTTCATGTTTATTCTATTTATTCTGTTTAGTACGACATAAAATCGAATAAAAATTGAAAATATAGTCGTTATTGGATCTCACTCGTTTAATAAAAATCAACAATAACAACTAATTTTTAAATTTTAATCCGATTTTAATCTCTCCCAAACGAGCTCTCAGTTTTGTTTTCCATTCTTTCAAAACTCCTTTTTCTAGATTCAACCAAATTCACACAATAAAATATTTTAAATATAAACCCAAAATTTTTTCTTACTTTCTAACCACACATTCTCTTAAAATTCACTATTCAAAATAATATTTTTCCAAAAGAATAACCGCCAAATAGGGGTTAATAAAGCGGGTCAAGTTACAAATTTTAGATTTGACTCGAATAGTGATGGCTTGTCTTGGCTTAAAAATAATCAAACTTGCTTATCTCTTACAAACACTGCTAGTACATAAAAAAGGGGCAAATATTTCAATTGCGACCAACATTAGTTCGAAATTAAAACCTGATTTTTCAAATTTAAAAAATCTATCCTTAATTTTGAAATGGTGATACTTAAAAACCTGATTTATGTATTGTTCCCAAATGAGAATAATCATCTGGGCCTTGATAGGTCAAAATACATCACTTAGCATCATAGAATTTTCATTTTCACCTCAATTATTTTATTTGTCACTTGTAATACCCCTGCAATAGCAAGTGACCTTAATTAGATCAGAGTCACTTACACCACACAAATGTCCCAATGTTTACGCAAGATTTAAAGATTAGCGATTTATTTATACTTCTTGAAAAAGTTTTGGATCTTTACCTCAATTCTCTCATAAAATAATTAATTGACTCTTTAGCCTACAGGACAGTCTATAATAACCATAATCTTCATGTTTATTCTATTTAGATTCAGTTTTGTTTCCATTCTTTCAGAACTCCTTTTTCTAGATTCAACCAAATTCACACAATAAAATATTTTAAATATAAACCCAAAATTTTTTCTTACTTTCTAACCACACATTCTCCTAAAATTCACTATTCAAAATAATATTTTTCCAAAAAAATAACCGCCAAATAGGGGTTAATAAAGCGGGTCAAGTTACAAATTTAGATTTGACTCGAATAGTGATGGCTTGTTTGGCTTGTCTTAGCTTAAAAATAATCAAACTTGCTTATCTCTTACAAACACTGCTAGTACATAAAAAAGGGGGCAAATATTTCAATTGCGACCAACATTAGTTCGAAATCAAACAAACAATACTTTATGAAACTGGAAAAACAGGCTTGAAAGATCAATATCAACATCAAACTAATCTTATTAAACATTTAACATCCAAATTATGGTTTGAAAGATGAAGCAAGAGTTATTTGTTTCCATATGATATCATTAATCCTCCTCAAGATTGATGGAATCATTAAACTTGCCATACAAAATCTTCTTCAGTTCAGCCATCTGACCAAGTATGGATTCCTTCTCTTCAGTCAATTTCTCCAAGTTCTTTTCCGTAAACTCTTTCATCTGCTCAATCCTGTTCTCGACTTCATCTTTAGGGATGTGAGCAAATACTTCCCCTATCTGGAAACGGACTATATCCTCATCAGTGAGAATCAACTCATTGCTTGCATCCTCGAGACTCTCATTTGTTTCCTGAACAAAATTCATTTAGTGTAAAAATGGGACACTGATTTAGAATGATACAACAACGCGATAAAGTCCCATTATGATTGGATACGCATGGAATGCCGTGACAAATAAGTGATATTGGGAAGACTTCTCACAGTGTAAATAATACCACCATAAACAATAATATACTGCGGGCATCTAACAAGTGTTTTTGCATGCTCATATCAAGCTAATATTGATGAAATGAACGAATTTCTAATCACAATTGTGTAATTATGATTTTTGTAGGTAAAAACAACCAATTGAAGGAGAACAAGGGAAAAGGGAGGGAAAAATGACTAAAAGCAAACAAAAACATGAATTTGGGGACTAAAGTGCCGAAAGTTGAAAGACCTTGGATGAAATTTATCAAGAGCAATTTTGAACTAAAAGTTAAAATTTGAGAACCAAAATAGATACTTATTTTCTTTCGTGAGGTGTTAATCTAAAGGTTGCGCTCCAATCACTCTTTTCTTTTACCGCTCAAAATTGATTGGGACTAACCGGCAATGTCAACAATCTAGACATGCTATGATTCTCCTCAAAGTTGAGTGCTTTGACATTTAAACTTATACTAAGTAATCCAAACTCACTAGTTGTCTAAACCCCAAAATCAATAATAAATGCACGATTACTTGCTAATTTAGCGATAATAGCTTATGATTGACTCACTCCCCTAAGCTTTAATAACACATGTAGTGAGTTTTAGGTTGATAACTCCTTGATTTTAAAGGCCAAAGGATAATAGGTTACGAGATACCTCTACGGACTTACTAACTCGAGTAAAAAAAAGCTATAGAGTAGGCATAAGTAGGTACCATTTTTTGTAGGTCAAAATTTTTGAAATCTTAGCCAACCATGGTTCTCAACGAGTTTGGGGTGTGAATTGTGTCAAGGTCACAAGCTCAAGTTCATCACAAGCATCCTTCAACAAATTCTTCGTTTTTATACTTTTTTAAAAAATTCAATATTTTTTTTAGTTTGACTTTTAGTTGTGAAATATTTTAATTGGATGAGTAGCTATGCATTATGTTTAAAATAAATTTGACTTTAACAATATGTTCCTAATGCAGGGAATAAAAATGCATGTAGTACATCTTCTAAGTGTTAGTGACCGATATGATATGAAGGGGACCCTAGTAGGAGTGCCTGTTCATCTTAGGTAAGAGAAAGGAGTATGCTGAAGTCCTCTTTCACAGTTGCATTCATTGTATTGTTAGTTGCATTAAGCTTGTCATATTAAAACTTTGTGTTTACACTTACATATCTGAAGTTTTAATTTACAGAATAGATACCAAACCTCACTTATTACTTAAATACACTGTAGACTTCGACATGTCCCCAACTAAATTATGTATCACTGGAAACCCAGATATCAAAGAACATTTTGTCTTTCTAGTCACAAATCTACATTCGCTTTTGTGAATGACATACATCAACAATATGTCAATGACTCAATATCATTGTATGGACCAGTTATAAAGAAGTCTGTAACTTGTCTATGCACAATTCACCGTCCAAAAGAATTTTAATAAGGTGATTCCAACATTTTCATACTACCGGACAAAAGAATTTTAAAAGGTGAATTCCACATTCCATATTACCGGGCAAAACTCTCACATTCTCATCCAACATATCAAGCTCATACATACAAAGCCAGCTTAATTGCACCATGTTCCTGTATTGAATCCAGCTGCAAAAAAAAAAGAGAGCATATAATCCCACTGACAATGGCTTAAGAAGTCCACTGTTAAAGAGGGATAGTGGGATACTCAATCATCGAGTAAATCAAATGATGATAGAAAGCAACAGTATAAACAAGTCTTTACTCTAAATAGTCATCATCGACCAGTATCTAATTGAATTGCTAAATATTCACTAATTCTAGGTCCAAGACTTCAACTGAGTGGAAGTATACCTTCAGTTCCAAACTATTTCCTTAAAAAAATAAAATAAAATAAAATAAATCCTAAACCAAATTTTGACTTGGAAGTTACAACAAGTGTTGGATTTTATTCTCTTTCATTACTACAAGTGAGTTCATCAAGGCCCAAGTTTCCAGTCATAAAAATGCATTCAGTTCCACCATTATCACCTAAAACAAAGCCATCTTTTTGTACCAATGTCAACATGCCAAATACTAATCCAGAATCTAATTTTTTTAAGATTACCAATTATAAAGCCGATACAATTTGAGAATCCTCCCATGTCTCAACAATTTCATTCAATGCCCTGAACCATGAGAAATTCTGACAACCATGCAAACATTCACCCAAATAAATTTAACAATTAACTTCAGTAATCTTCTTCCATTGAAATTAAAAGTGGATAAATTGCCTATCCACTTATGCAGCAGTGTTCTGTCGACGACAGCCAATCTCACTTCCCATCAAACCCAAGCAAAATTCACGTGGACCAAGTGAAACTCCTTAACATCTTTGCATTCAATGGAAAACCCTTGAAATTTTCCTGTCCTTTTAGCATTGAAATCTGGGTTAACTAAAAGGAAGATATCTATGTCTGTGTACTTTGCAACATTGTCTTCAATTGAATTGACCCCACCTTCTAAAAGTCATTGCATCTTTCAACTCAAAGGCTACTATACATCCTTTCTGTTACTGTTCAAGCATCTTCTTCAATCTAAAATCACCATCTAATCGAAGCAGAGATCAATGTTCCTATTTTAGCGCCCAACTTCACTGCCAAGAGATTAATATTTTCACGTCTGACTGATAAAAGCTTGCTCGCATCAATATTAATATTTAGTGATTAAACCACTTCAAAACAAATGAAGAGATCTCTGTCACTAACCTCAACATCACAAGATATTATCGCATCATTCTTGTAGTTTAGTTTTTTTATTCATAATTTGGCATTTAAAAGTGTTTCATTTTCTTGTATATTCCTCACAATCAAGTCACGCAAAACCACCTATCACAAACAAAAGAAAGAGCGTCGCAAAAAACCCATTAAAGAACACACCCTGTAAAACTCGTAAAAAAATAAAATCAATCAACTAATTAAGGCCCAAAAGGGATACCTTAGCGATCTTGATCTCATCTTCGAGTTCGTGAAGCCTGTTATTTAATCTGCCAAACTTGTTAATGTTCTGCTGGTCCTCCCATGTAACTTCCACTTCTGAACTGGATCCCCCAGCCTTTCACATTCAATCATATCAAATTATGTATACACACCCCATACACACAAATACGCACGTATATATTCGTAATATAATGCAATTTTATTGGTAAGTATGTTTGATTTCGACTCACCTGCTGCATTTTTTGATGATTCGAAATGGTCGATGCCGAGATAACGGCGAGTAATTTGAGCAACAACAATAATGCTACTCCAACAAAGTTGCTTGACAAAGAGTTTTGACAAAATGACGTGTATGGCTGTGATTAAAAGCAAAGGGACGGCTGTGATTTAGAAACAGTAAAAACTCTAATTTCAAGCGCCAAAACCACAACACAATGGAGGCTGAATCCGAAGGAGACAAAATCAGGGCGCCAAAACTGAGTCTCCCATCTTCCATTACAGAGAACGCAGCCACACCTNCAATAATGCTACTCCAACAAAGTTGCTTGACAAAGAATTTTGACAAAATGACGTGTATGGCTGTGATTAAAAGCAAAGGGACGGCTGTGATTTAGAAACAGTAAAAACTCTAATTTCAAATTTTGAAATACTAAAACCTCTCTCTCTTCTTCCATTATTCTATCTTGCTCACTCCAAACCCATTTTCTCGAAAATCCAGAGAAATCGCCGGAACCGCTCTCAACGCCGGTGGCCGCTCAACTACCGGTGGCCGCTGAAAATAAGTTCTCTGAAATCTCTCAACTCTCTCTCTTCCACTCTCGTCCCGGTTCTCTCACGTAAATGCCCAAATCGGGAGTTCTTCGTCCCGGTTCTCTCTGTGAAGAATAACTTCCCAAATCGAAACTCAAAGCTCAGCGCCTGTCTATACACGTCGCGGTCACTGTTTTAGTTAATTATTCTGAGGTATGGTTTAGTATTCGCAATTTCAACTGAAATGGTCGATTTTTAGGAATTATTGGGGTTTCAAATTTTTTGATGCTTTCGGTGTGTATGGTGTTGAGAAATTTGGGGTTACTGTCCGGAGTGAATTGGTGAGAAATTTGGCGTTTGATGTCCGGAGCATTATTGCAGTGTGAATTTTACATTTGGTATGGTGTTGAGAAATTTGGGGTTATCTGTCCGGAGTGAATTGGTGAACCAATTTGATAATGGGTTATCATGTATCTGGAAACCAATTTGATGCTTCGACATTCTGTTTTCATGAACTGGTTTGTTGTTTGGCCTTTGTTATATTAGTGTTTCATGCTTCAACTAGTTTATGGTGAAATTTTTGAGCATTTCATTTGTTGCTGTTATGACAGAATGCCGGGAAAGAATTTTGGAGTTTGCCATGGCTGCAGGGGCATTGGACATTTCTTTGGCGATTGCCCGATTAAACGTCGATGCCCAGATTGTACAAGTGGATTTCTGAAGTTTTTTGTTGTTGAAAGGGACACTGAGAACAAAGGGAAATTCTTCAAATGCTGCAGTCAGAAATGTGGGTTTTGGGACTGGTGTAAAAATGGAGAAGTAGCTGGTGAATCCAGTAACGCCAATGCCAATGCTACTTTGGCTAAACCAACGATGCAGACAGAAGTTGATGATATGTCTCGAACGTTTGAATCTCAAGTGCGGCTTAATAACGATGAAGAATTGGTGATCTCTGTGAACGTGACCCTGACCGTACGTCGTGGACAACAACCTGCTATACGAGAAACAATGGGGAAGGAGAAGGACAGAACATAGTATATTTGGTTGTGTAATTTTTTGGTGATGTAGTTTGGGAAGTAGGTGGCTTATGTAATTCTCCCTGTGGTGTATGTGAATTCCCAGTTATGTATGAATGACAATATATTTCATTCCCATTTATGTCTATATTTTTGCCTGTTTGTTGGAAGAATGAATCCTAAATTATGCACTAATTTATCAATAATGCTATCACATATAAAATCTTGAGCAATAACAAAGTTCCTAAACCTAATCCAAAATAAAACTGGATCATATGGATGAATGAATTGATACATTGCATTTCATAATAACAAAGTTCCTACACCTATTCCAAAATAAAACTGGATCATATGGATGAATGAATTGATACATTGCAATTCATAATTTATAATCATTCCATCATATATAAAATCCCGCTTGCAATAACAAAGTTCCTAAACTTATTCCAGGATAAAACTTCATCAAAGTTTGTAAATGTACTCCAGAATAAATCTGGATCATTTGGATTACATAACCATACAAATAGCAATATCCCTTATAGCCCTATGGAACTGGCGAAGTAAAACTTGCTTCAAGTGAAATGGGCCCAGAATGATGCTCTAAATGTTGTTGTTGAGGAGTTGGAAGGACCTCGGGTGCACCATCAGGGATAGTACTACGCCTCGGTTTCGGAATCTTTGCTGTTGCACCAGTCGATCGTGCCTGCATGATAGAAGAGATAGAAGATTATTGTACACCACAATTATGAATTATTGTAAACTACAAAGTGAATGCTAGAGTATGATGTAAGAATATACCTTTGATTTCTTCAAGCTCGCCTCCAATGTGCTTTTTTTCCGTTTTGTCCTAGGTGCTCCCTTTGTCTTTGATGATTTCGGATCCCTTGCAATCCCGCTTGTTATGTCTTGTTGTGGAGTACAATGTGAAATGTTATTACTAGCAGCACTGAACTTTGTTGAATTAAGTTCTTTCTTCTGAAGTTCTATCCAATCCTTGATCACACCATACTTTCCTTCGTCATCTGCTACAAGGTCGGCCACCTCCGCGAATGAATGACATAAATCGTCATACCTCATTTGTGCTGGAGTACTAACCAAACCATCATAGTTAATGGCGACCCTGGTGTGTGCTCTGTTCACATCTTTTCTCCATCTCCTCAGTATATACCGATCCGGCATTTCATTCACATCATTACGTATCAAAACTGCGATTGCATGCCTACATAGTATTCCCCGAAATTCGAACAAGTGACAACTGCAAATTACTTCACATTTTTCTCCATTAAACCACACTAGAAATATTCTCTTCTTTCGCCGCTCACCACATACTACGTCTTCGCGTACCTCATACTTCATCCCCATATGTTCCTCTGTTGTGGATATGAGATCACAATACACCTTTCCCGTAAACTCAGATTGAACTTCTTTGAACTTAGAAATGGTATATACTGACTGAAATTGCTTTTCCATTTCATATGTGGTGGCACATGGTAAGACTTGAGAGAATGACTTGAAATCAGCCTGAAATTCTTTTTCAACTTTATTCCGCAGGGCTCGTTCGTACTGTTCAACAAACTGTTTCAACGATGTTTTTGAATGTACATAACCATCAAAGAAGGCGTTCATACTTTCACTTCGTTGTGTTGTCGACATACCAGCCCAGAAACTTGTTTTCAGGAAACAAGGCACCCAACGACCTCTGTTTTCATACAACCCTGACAACCAAGCATTGTGATGCAAATGATACGTTTCTATCATTTCTCTCCACCCTTCCTCAAATTGTTCTACAAACTGTGAATCATAAACCAGTACATGTACAGCCGAAAAAATCGAAGCTTTATCGACATGATATCCAAATTTTTCTGGCAACTTCTTCATAATATGCCATAAACACCATCTATGCTTAGTGTTTGGAAAAACGATTTGAATTGCATTTTGCATGGCTCTATCTTGATCGGTAATTATTCCTTGCGGAGCTTGACCGTGCATGCACTTAAGCCATGTCCTAAACAACCAGACAAATGTATCGGTGTCCTCATTCGATACCAGCCCACAACCCAACAATGTTGATTGCCCATGATGGTTAACTCCAACAAAAGGGGCAAATGGCATGTCATACTTATTCGTAAGGTAGGTTGTGTCGAATGTGACGACATCCCCGAACTCCTTATATGCTTGCCTACACCGATTGTCCGCCCAGAATACATTCTTCAACCGTGAATCATCATCCAAGTCAATACTAAAGTAAAAACCCGAGCACCGTGCTTGCATTTCAGAAAAGTAAGACTGTATTGCAGCTGCATCACCCTCACCAAGTCTTAGTCGTCTCACTTGTTCAATATAGTTACGACAATCCTTTTCGATACAAGTCATATTCTCGTAGCCACCTACTTCAACAACTGCAGAGTTAAAACTTTTATGCAACGGTATTCCTGCTATATCATTCACTTCGAGCCTCCGTTTCACATGTGCACTCAACATTCGATTACACCGATACAATCTCGACTTAGTAGGACTTGTCTTATGATTGTGGTCGAGGTGGACACTGTTAATTTTCCAGTAACCATGAATATCTAAAGATGCAGATATTTTAGCTTTACAGCCCATCTGAATTGTTGCTTGTGGCTTCAAACTAGTGCTTGTATTACCGCTTTTTTGTCCCTCACGACTACATACAAACGTGACATATCTCAAAACACCTTCATCATCCTTCGTCGAACTTCTCTTCCTAACTGGAAACCCTACGTCATAAGCGTATCTCACATAAAAATCAAACACTTCTTTCTCATCCTTGAACCGCATACCAACCTGAGGCACAATCAAATCATTCCCTCCTTCCGTTTCTCCTTCAATGTCACCTTCCACGACATTCACATTGTCCTCAACGTTAGCATTTTCGAAATCAACGAACATTTCATCGTCCATATTCTCTTCTCCTGCGAAACATAAACACTGACCCACTAGTTACGCATTCAAAATTCCATCAAAAACCTTGAGAAAAAATTACAATTACATCCAGCAATCACATTCATGAAGGCTGAGCAGGGCATTACCTTCCCAATTTTTCCACAACAATGCCCAATATCTCACAGGCTCCACAGAATTCCCTCAACTGAGTATCTGGAAAACGAAAGCATTTATCATTTTTCATCAAAGACTGCAGCTAAACAGAGAGTATTATTTGACAAGTATAGGGACCTAACAATGTAACTCATACTAAATTGAAGGAAAAATCGACAGCATTTCCACCTAAAGTGAAACTCAGTAGAAAAATTCTGTTGAAAAATTCTGTCCATATGAAAAATCGACAACATTGTCTGAAAAAGCTAGGTTTATCAACAGAATAATAAATCAGTTTCGTGGCTGGAATTTACAGGATAAACTCGGTTCTGCCATTCTGTCTAAATTAAAAATCGACAACATACCCAAACTGATGATAGCTGCAATTTCATGGAATTTACCTTACGAAGGATAAATGGACGCGTCAAGGGACTGCCGGAGATGGGAATCGGACTGCACTGTCTGTCGAGATGGAGATCTGAAAATTTCAATATTGCCGGAGATGTGGATGCGTGGTGGGAGAGAAAGGTGTGGATGTGTTCTTGTTGGGAGAGATAGGTGTGGCTGCGTTCTCTGTAATGGAAGATGGGAGACTCAGTTTTGGCGCCCTGATTTTGTCTCCTTCGGATTCAGCCTCCATTGTGTTGTGGTTTTGGCGCTTGAAATTAGAGTTTTTACTGTTTCTAAATCACAGCCGTCCCTTTGCTTTTAATCACAGCCATACACGTCATTTTGTCAAAACTCTTTGTCAAGCAACTTTGTTGGAGTAGCATTATTGAAATTTGAAACAAATTCTTCCAAGAGGTAATTATCCACCAGGCAATTGGTATGACTCCTTATAGTTATCCCCTCTATGTATTGGGAGACAGAACAAAAACACTTTTTGCTCGATAGGCAAAATCAATGGCCTGAGAACACACCTTATGTTCACAAGCCAACCTTATCTTCAGTAGAAAGAAGACACGTCAAATATCTAAATTCAATAAAAACACCATTTCAATCTAAACAATACCCCCCATGGATCTGTGAACACCTAAATCCAAAATCCTTAGAAAATTGACCCAATAAGTCAATTCAACAGTAAACCTATTAGTTCTTTCGGTTCAACCCAAATCAAATCATGCAAATTAACGTTACAGAGATGAAAGAGGAGCCAAAAATTCAATGCCCGATTCAAATCAATCAAGAATACTCAAGGCCCTGAAATTATTTTGGATAAAACTGGTGAGAAACGTGTAGTGGGTTCCAGCATTCAAGGGTAGATTCGAATCAAATAAGCTGATGCAACGAGTCAAATTCAATACGTATATTACAACATCAATCATGCTACAGACTCAATGATTTATTGGATGAAAAGGCAAGTGGCTTCCCTAGAGAATATTGTTGAATTATTCTTGGTGTTGTTCACTCGTTTTTTGTATCCTAGTCTTCAGATTATTGGATGGCAACTAGCTTTCATTTGACTAAAATCGAAGGGTTTATGTTAAGGACGAAAGAGACCGTTACGACAAGTACTAGGAATCTCCGAATTAAACCCAACCCAGCTCACATAAATAGTCATAATGACAACATTTAGAGGATTTAATATTATTATGCCCTTGTTTGGTCCCATTAAAATATTAATACATTTTCTTTTTAAGTTACACATTTTCTAATAAAATAATATTACATGTAAATAATAAAAAAATCCCATTTTTTTTAACTTCGAGATAAAATCCCACATCGAATATAGATGAAAATACGAACCAATTTATAAGAGTTCGAGCTACTCCTGTTAATAAGATCGATCGTTTAAGATAGAACTACAAATTTTAACACGATATCAGAATCCATTAAACTCCAACGAGCGATCAAAAAATTGAGCACATGAATTTCAAGATTGGTCTACTCAAATGAGCCACCATCTTGCGGGGGCGTGTTAAGGGATTTATATCCCACATCAATAAATAATGTTGACACAGACCAATTAATAAAGATTTTAGACTACTTTTTTTAATAAGGTTGATCTTTTAAGTTTCAACTCCAAATTTTAACAAATTGTTCTCATCTTTCCTTACGAATTCTAAAGCCTAAACTTGGTTTTCTTCTTGCGGGGGCATGTTAAGGGATAAAATTCCACATCGAATATAGATGAAAATATAAACTAATTTATAAGAGTTTGAACTACTCTTCTTAACAAGATCGACATTTTAGGATGGAACACAAAATTTTAACACATTCTCCAAAAAATTACTATTTCAAAATAAACTTATTTTCAAAATCTCATTAAAATAGGGACCAAACAAGAGCTATATTTAAGTCGGTTAATAAATATTAATGTAAAAATCCTATTGATAAGTGAGTAGTTTCTTAACTACAACTTTGAAGGAAATTGAGCAACTTTTTTAGGATATTTTTAGAGCCCACTATGATTTTTCTAGAGGAAATTACATGAGTCCAGGGGTTTAAAGTTTAGAATTCAAAAATCAGGGACCAAACTTTATTTTTCAAAACTTAGGTGATATAAAATCCCTAACCCTAATTTTTCAATCCCTCCCCTCCCCCTCTCCCTCTCCCTCTCCCCCTCCCCTCTCTCTCTTTCTCTTCCCCCTTTCCCGTCCCCGCCCCTCCCCCTCTCCCTTCCGGCAGCAGGCTGCTGCGGCAGCGGCTTGAGTGGTGTGGTGGTTCTCTGTCGGTTGCAACTGCTTTGGAAGTTCTGTGCCTCTATTTTTTTTTTATTTTTTTTCTCCTTGAAGCTCGCAGTGGCTGTCGGCAGCTGCTTGCTGCTCACGGTAGCAGCTGCTTGAGTGATGCGGTGGTTCTCTGCCGTCTGCAGCTGCTTTGGAAGTTCTGTGCCTCTAATTTTTTTTTCTCCTTGAAGCTTGCAGCGGCTGGCGGCAGCAGTAGCTTGAGTGGTGCGATGGTTCTCTGCCGGCTGCAGCTGCT
>CAIGRS010100036.1:0-16376 GCA_903798395.1 Fraxinus floribunda | reverse complement strand
CATGAAAGGAAAACATAAAGGAGTCCAAACGGTGGAGAATTTTCAAAGAGAATGTAAATGGTCTTACCCTTAGTCCTTTGTCACAAACTCGTTGGGAAAGTCATATTGAAAGTGTTAGAGCGATAAAATTTCAAGCTCCACAGATAAAAAAAGCTTTACTTCAATAGGCAAATGTTGATGATGTTAAGACAAAAAGTGAGGCGGAGAGTTTGGTAACATATGAAATTGAGAATTTTGAATTCTTGCTTGGAATGATTATTTGGTATGAAGTGTTGAATAATTTTCAATTGGCAAATATTGGTTATTCTAAGACAAAAAGTAAGGCAGAGGGTTTGGCGACATATGAAATTGAGAATTTTGAATTCTTACTTAGAATGATTATTTGGTATGAAGTGTTGAATAATGTTAACAGAGTAAGCAAACATTTGCAAGCAAAAGACATGCATATTGATGTTGCCATAAACCATTTACAAGGGCTCATTTCATTTTTCAAAAGTTATAGAGAATGTGGGTTTGAAACGGCCATTGTTGATGCTAAAGAGATTCCAAGTAAATTAGAAATTGAACCGATTCTCTATAACTTGCCCATTAAATTTGAAATTGAAACTATTTCTACTTTGAGTAGTGTTCCTACTATGAAATATGAATGTTGAAGAAAAAAGGTTAAAAAATTTTGATAGTCTTATATTATTTTTCAATTGATGTTAATCAATCTGTTTAACTCTAGCAACTTTTGCAAATTCCAGATTAAAAATTTATCAAATTCAAATGATAATTATATTTTCTTTTCATATTACCCAATAACGGCAAGACCTCGTATAGGGTAGATTGAGGATTTGATACCAAGATTACACGGATAGTCTTAATATTATTATTTTAATAAATTGTTTATGCGATTCTCATCTTTAAATATTGTGATGATGAAATTTTGAACCTTTTGATTTCTAACACTCAAGAGTCCTAAAACTTTCAGACGTATACGTTAGATGTTCTTTTTGGATGGAAAAATATATAAGAAAACCGTTTAGAAGACTAAGAAAATCGTTCAAAGACGAATTCAGGACTTTCGCTACAAACACAATTTAGGGTGGGTTGGAGAAGTTTTATTTTGAAAACATTGAAGTTAAGGTTTCCCCGCCTAGAAGGCCCCTCGAGCAGACCTCAGGCGAGGGATGAGAGCCTTAATTAATTTTTTGAGAAGTATACTGGATTAGTATTGATAATTGTTATTATTATTATTTACATTTTATAGCTCTGCACAATTTGCTGAGACTTGAGTTGTAAAAGTGAAGACTCTGGTAGGATAATGTGGTGCATTGGTGTAGCAAAAAATATCAGAAGTGGGTGACATCTACCTCCATTTAGAGCCAGACATGTGACAAAACTCACTTATTTTAATTCATATGTTTTCATCCATTTATGCCTTTTCAGTTACTATCTTATATATCTGCAATGGGTTTCAATCACTACCTTGAATGTGCCCACCCAATCTTCATCATCCAAGCACAAACCTTTTGACCAAAAAGATGATTTGCAAGACTCCATTTGTTAAGCCCTCGTTTGACCCACATTATTTTTTTCATTTTCATTTTTCTACTCATTTTCAACAATACATTATTCAATAAAATAATATTTTTCATCACATCAATTATTCTCTCATTTTAATATGTTCCAAACACACACTAAGTTTTCACAGAATCACATTTTACAGTTAGAGATTCAATAAATTGAATTTTTACGCTAACTGACTAAGAAAGGATGTCAGAAAAATACAAATTAAAAGCAATTCCTAATCTCATGCATAATTCCCAAATTCCCTACCAATTAACCAAAGTAATCAAATTCAGCCATTAGCCCATCACCCACCCCGACCCCATTCAATATTTTAGCAATAAATTCTAATCTCATTCTGTGATTCACTGATTCCCTACCAATATATGAAAATAATTAAATAATCACACCCAACAAACCTCCACCCCAAAGCAGATTTCTATTCCAAGAGATTTAAAAGGAACTAGAAATATGAATTACAACAATTAAATAAGCAAGAAAAAGTACATATTACAGATAAACCTTTGTAAACCTTCGTAGCAAGGATGGGGACAATTTGCCAAAGAAGAAATTGTGGTATGATTTCAATTCAATGACTTGGATTGAAAAAATAACGGTTGGGATTGGAGATTTGGGTTGGGTTATAAAGCTAATATATAGTAGCAATTGGGTTTTAAAAAAATGGTGGGTTTAGCTAGAATGGGTTCAATATATTACACGGTCGATTGTATTCGTAGATGCAATTATTTGAAAAAAAAAAAAAAAAAGTTTTACATATAAGACGGCGATTTATTTTTTTTAAAAACATATTTTGCTCAATCTAAATTGTGATCAACAATTATTATCATAAACAAATGCACTAAATCAAGAAATACCTAATCAAGTCAATTCATTTTAAAATCTATAATAATCACATAACAAAAATAAAAATAAAAAAATTAACATATCTTATTCATTTAAGGTAAATTATTTTTTTCAAGCCCAATTAAATATATTGAACCCATTCCAGCTAAACCCGCCAATTTTTTCAAACCCAATTGCTACAATATATAACACAACCCAAATCTCCAATCCCAACCGTTATTTTTTCAATCCAAATCATTGAATTGAAATCATACCGCAATTTCTTCTCTGGCAAATCATCCCTACCCTTGCTACGAAGGTTTATCTGTAATCTGTACTTTTTCTTGCTTATTTAATTGTTGTAATTCATATTTCTAGTTCCTTTTAAACCTCTTGGGATGGAAAATCTGCTTTAGGGTGGAGGTTTGCTGGGTGTGATTATTTAATTTATTTTCATATATTGATAGGGAATCACAGAATGAGATTAGGATTTATTGTTAAAATCTTGAATGGGGTCGGGGTGGGTGATGGGCTAATGGCTGAATTTGATTACTTTGGTTAATTGGTAGGGAATTTGGGAATTCTGCATGGGATTAGGAATTGCTTTTAATTCGTATTTTTCTGACATCCTTTCTTAGTCAGTTAACGTAAAAATTCAATTTATTGAATCTCTAGCTGTAAAATGTGATTATGTGAAACTTACAAATGGAGTTTTGCAAATCATTTTTTTGATCAAAAGGTTTGTGCTTGGATGATGAAGACTGAGTGGGCACATTCAAGGTAGTGATTGAAACCCATTGCAGATACATAAGATGGTAACTGAATAGGCATAAATGGATGAAAACATATGAATTAAAATAAGTGAGTTTTGTGACATGTCTAGCTCTAAATGAAGGTAGATGTCATCTACTTCTGGTATTTTTTGCTGCACCAATGCACCACATTATCCTATCAGAGTCTTCACTTTTACAACTCAAGTCTCAGCAAATTGTGCAGAGCTATAAAATGTACTTTAAAATAATAATAATAATAATAATAATGTTCCCACATTATCAATACTAATCAAGTATACTTCTCAAAAAATTAATTAAGGTTCCCATCCCTCGCCTGAGGTCCGCTCGAGGGGTCTTCTAGGCGGGGAAACCCTAACTTCAATGCTTTCAAAATAAAACTTCCCCAAACCACCCTAAATTGTGTTTGTAGCAGAAATCCTGGGTCAGTCTTTGAGCGATTTTCTTAGTTTTCTAAGCGGTTTTCTTAGATATTTTTCCATCCAAAAAGAACATCTAACGTATACATCTGAAAGTTTTAGAACTCTTAAGTATTAGAAATCAAAAAGTTCAAAATTTCATCATCACAATATTTAGAGATGAGGATCCCATAAACAATTTATCAAAATAATAATATCAAGGCTATCCGTGTAATCTTGGTATGAAATCCTCAATCTACCCTATACGAGGTCTTGCCGTTATTGGGTAATATGAAAGGAAAATATAATTGTCATTTGAATTTGATAAATTTTTAATCTGGAATTTGCGAAAGTTGTTAGAGTTGAACAGATTGATTGACATCACAATAGTTTGGCATCAATTGAAAAATAATGTAAGACTATCAAAATTTCTAACCTTTTTTTCTTCAGCATTAAAGTAGAAATAGTTTCAAATTTAATGGGCAAGTCATTATATGGACTCATACTTTTCACATAACTATTGGATGATGAAGACTGAGTCCGTCCCTCGACTTTTCACATAACTATTGGATGATCAAGATTAATATTAGTACGTTGCTATTAAGTCTTGTATATATGATTTCATGTATTTCTTAGAGAACATTCGTTATGGTTAACGAAATGTGGGTTGCGGTTGATGGTACATCCAATATGATTATAATGTTGAATTCAGGAAAAAAAAATGAATATAGACTTGTTTGAAAACCCATTATTTGAAAGTCTCTTTTTTACATACTCATTTTCAACTACACATTCACACAATAAAATATTTTGTATGTAAATCTAAAAATTTTCCCTACTTTTTAATGACGCATTCTCATGAAAATTGCTATTCAGAAAAAAATACTATCTTTCCATTTACAAAATTTGTTGAACTAATTTGTACAAATGAGGACTTCTATAATAAATAAAATAAATTGCAAAATAAAGGTATTTGAATAATATGATATTTATTAGTTGAACATGACTTATTCATTGTAGCATTTTCTTTGTAGGTATGAGCCTATAATTCTTAGATAAATTTCTTCTACATTGACTCATAAATAAATTGAAGCATCACGGTTGCCTCCTTTGTATAGTTATTATTTTTATTTTTCTATTTTCAATTGTATAATGATAGAACTACTATTTCGTGCTTCTGAAAAGTTTCTAGATTAGATTTTTGGGCAAACTGGTAGGCTCCATTTGTTGACTTCTAGTTACTCATATGCTGATTCATAAATGTTGTAGCCCAATTTATTATTTTTCCTTATATCATTTAACATTTTATTTTATTTTATTTTTATTTTTTACAGTGAGGCAGTTGCCACCACTAGACCCCAGGTGGCTCCGCCATTGGGAGCGTGTAAAAATGGACTCTTCAACTGACTTGAACAATGGAACAGAGTGGTTGAGGTAAATTATTGAATTTGAAATTCTCGAGGAAAAAATCGTTATTGTTATTGCTATGGTTAATTATGGAGGTTGGATGAAAAGTTGTTTACACTGTTAATTTGCTATGTATGATAGTTTGGAGGATAATGGCAGCAATGCAATTGTGTTACCAGGCAAGAAAAAGAGTAAAAAGAACAAAAATAACCAGGTATACGTGTATTAAATTAATAAGTATTTTCACCCTGGATTACTTTCTCAATTGGATTATATTTACTCTGACAATTAAATGTCTATTTATTGATTATTAGGTGTCTGAAAAGCTTAGGATAAATAAGGAGCCTAAGTTAAGCAAATCCCAGAAAAGAAAGTTAAAGAAGCTTGAGGTATGTACATCTTTTATTTGGTGTCTCTATGTAGATTTCAAACTATTTCTCCCTATCTGGGCCTTCTTGAATATTTAATGATTTAATTTTCTGACATGTAGGAGGAGAAGGGAAAGGAGATACTTTTGTCAAAAAGCATCGAGGAATTGGAGTATGAATGCCACTAATATTGTCTTTCATCGATTGTTGTGTTTTATTAACTTCATTCTTGTCTTAATAATGGATTTTGATTATTTACATTCAGGAAGTACAAGATTCGAGATGATGTGTTTTCTCTTTTGTGGTCTTCACGGAACTTGGGTCAGGTTTGTGTCACTCTCACAATAATCAATATTGTGATTTAAAAACTGAAAAGGAAATCCTGGACCATAATTTATGTAGTGGCTTAATATTTATAGGTTGAAACTGTCCGTGAAAAACGTAGGAGGCAAGTGCAGTTTTCTAAAGCAGGTTTAGAATTAGATTATTATCGACCTTTCAAGAAGAGGACTCGTGATAATACGTCTGGTGGTGTTGAATTGCATCTGGACGATAACAAATCACAAGTAAACAATGAGAGCAATTCTCCTCTACCATCTTCATCAAAAAGAGAGCTCCAGAATCACATATCCGCCCCACTACAATCTTCTCAAGAACTAGTTTGCAGGAATGAACCTGCGACTCTTGGCGAAGATGCTGCTTTGACTGGTGAGGAAGTAAATAATGAAACTAGTAAATCATTAATACCAGAACAGCCAGAAGATTTACAGCTCGCATTTCCTCCTAGTGAAGAATTGGCAGAGTCGCTGGTATGCTTCACTTCCATACTGTGGTGATTTTTTTTTGATCAATCAGATTACTTTACAATTTTTTTATGTTGAATCTCAATAGAGTTTATACTTGGACAATTTTATTCTACTTAAACATGTTTCAATATTGTATCCGCATTTAAAATAGTTTAAACTCATGCTGGGCGCTTCAAACAGGCTACAGTGGATGGAAGTCCAAATGTAAATCTGGGTAATATAATGAACAAGGGGATCTGTACTCCACTGAGAACTACTACTGCCCCAACTGTAGTTCACGTATCAAGACCAAAGGAGGTCGAGAGCAACAGAAGAAATCTTCCAATAGTAATGATGGAACAGGAAATAATGGAAGCTATTAATGAGAATAACAGTGTTATTATATGTGGTGAGACTGGTTGTGGTAAGACCACCCAGCTCCCCCAGGTTAGCTATTTTGCTTTTTGTTTCTTCTCTTTCACACAACATTCTGTTCGGAGTGAAGTCGTATTGTTGCATTTTATTATCATCTTTCAGTTCCTTTACGAGGCTGGCTTTGGTTCAAGCATTTGTGATGTTCGAGGCGGTGTTATTGGTGTGACCCAACCCCGGCGAGTTGCAGTCCTTGCAACAGCTAAGCGAGTGGCGTACGAGCTTGGTCTTTGTTTGGGTAAGGAGGTAGGCTTTCAGGTTAGGCATGACAGAAGGATTGGAGAGAATTGCTCCATCAAGTTTATGACTGACGGAATCTTGCTTCGGGAAGTTCAGGTTTTGCCTCACTCTCATTCTTCTGCTGCACATGTGAATGACATTGTTTGGGAAAAAAAAATTGTATCTTTATTGTTAGTATCTTTTCTTTGGAAAAAAGTTGCTGGCTATTCTATGTAAAGTAATGATAAAGCTGTTTAACAAACTCTCAGAATCACAATGTTGTTATCACACACTTACTTCTATCTCCACCAACTATTTGCCATTACATTAGGCATGGGCATTGAGAATAAGAAGTTTTGATATGCTATAATGAAGAGGAGCTACAATCTAATACTGGATTTACAACTCTCTTCTCTTGGTTTCGTCCCCTGTATGACTCCATTCTCGTGAATGGAGAATTTCTGAAATTCTTTATCAGGTTGGAATTATGAAGTGATAATTTGATTGCTGCTATTTTATTTTTATGCTTATTTTTTCATTCTTCTATTTAGTTGTTTTGATTTCCTGCTGGGACTGTTTAGCAGATATATTTTGCTGCTCACTTTTCTGTACTCTATTTGGAATGACTCTTTCCTGGGATTCTTTGCCCCTTTCTGCCATGACCATTTTTGTTCGCTAATTATTAGTTTAGTTTTTTTTTTTCAGAATGATTTTTGGTTGAAACGCTACTCCATCATAATTTTGGATGAAGCTCATGAGAGGAGCCTGAATACAGATATACTTATTGGGATGCTTTCTCGAGTTATACGTGAGCGCCAGGTAACTCCCAGAACCTCTTTTAGTTATAATGTGCCCTTTTACTATTTGTTATATATGTTTTGAAAAGATGCCAGAAAGCTTTAAAACTCTGGGTGGTTCCAGGATCTTGGTTTCAGAAAAAAATTATTTCTGTTTACTGTTCCTGTCAATTTCTCTTGTATTTTATGACAGTGGGAATATGAGATGCAACAAAAGAGGATTCTTGCTGGGGAAATTATTAACTCTGAGAATAGGATCTATCCGTTGAAACTTGTGCTGATGAGCGCTACCCTGTGTGTTGAAGACTTTGTGTCTAACACAAAAATATTTCATAATCCTCCACCAGTAATAGAAGTCCCAACTAGACAGTACCCAGTTACTATGCACTTCTCCAAGAGGACAGAGATCATAGATTACATTGGCCAAGCCTATAAGAAAGTATTATCAATTCACAAAAGATTGCCGCCCGGGGGAATACTTGTTTTTGTGACTGGGCAGAGGGAGGTGGAGTACCTGTGTAAGAAATTAAGAAAAGCTTCTCAGGAAATAGTTGAAAATGCATCGGAAAGAAATGAAGAATCGTCTTCACTTTCCGAAGAAAAGCCTCTGGAGGAAAATGATATTCAGGACATTAGTGAGGCATTTGAACTTCAAGGGGACACTGGTCATGACATTATGAATCGTTTTAGTTCTCATAATGAGGATCATGGAGATCTATCTGAAGAAGAGTCTGATGTGTTTTATGATTCAGGGGATGACAGTGATCTCGAATTCTACAGTGATGAGGGTGATGTGTTAAAACCTAAGTCTCTGGAGTCGGACAGCAACCTTGTAGATGTTTTGGGAGATGATGGAAGCCTTGCTTCATTGAAGGCATCTTTTGTAGCCTTGGCAAGTAAGAAAACTACTAACCCTGTTTCTGAGGTTTCTGTCAGTCCTGAAGGAACCTCAAAGCAATCCAGTTCCATCTTGGGGCAGCAAAACAAGGAAGGAAAGTTACCTTGTGCTGGTCCAATGCGGATCCTGCCCCTCTATGCCATGCTTCCTGGATCAGCACAGCTTCGTGTTTTTGAAGAGGTCAAGGAAGGAGAACGCCTAGTTGTTGTTGCCACCAACGTGGCTGAAACCTCTTTGACTATCCCTGGGATAACGTACGTTGTTGACACGGGAAGAGAAAAAGTCAAGAATTACAACTCCTCTAATGGAATGGAAACATATGAGATACAGTGGATAAGCAAGGCTTCTGCTGCTCAACGCGCTGGAAGAGCTGGAAGAACTGGCCCTGGACATTGTTATCGCCTCTATTCCTCTGCAGTCTTCAATGACATATTTCCTGAATTCTCATGTGCTGAAATATTGAAAGTACCTGTTGATGGTATTGTTCTTCTCATGAAATCCATGCATATTGGCAAGGCAAGTATTTTTGGGCTGCCTTTTATTATTTATCGATAATTCTATTTATACATAATTATTCACAGATTTATGTACTGAGAAAGAGGACAAAACACTTTTGAAGAGAGGGAGAGAGATCACTTAAATTTTAATATAATGTCATGTAATCAATCCGTAAATAATTATGTACAAATAGCATTGTTCATTATTCATTTGTCTTTCCATTTTATTTTCTGTTCTGTGCAATTCGAAAATATAGGGATTGTTTCCTGATGTTTGTTTTGTTTATTTGCTTCAGTTCTATTTCATACTATTTACATGTTCAATAGACCTCATATTTTACTCTAACCTCAGGTTAAGAATTTCCCATTTCCAACCCCTCCAGAGGACTGTGCGTTTGATGAAGCTGAGCTTTGTCTAAAGGCTCTTGAGGCACTTGATAATGAAGGAAGGTTGACAACACTAGGGAAGGCAATGGCACGCTATCCAATGAGTCCTCGCCACTCTAGAATGCTTCTAACAGTTATTCAAATCATGCAAAAGGTGAAAGATTATGCCCGAGCAAATCTAGTACTGGGCTATGCTGTTGCAGCAGCTGCAGCTTTGAGCTTGTCAAATCCTTTCATTATGCTGTTTGAAGCAAGCCACAATGACACAGATGACTTGAAGCAAGATTGGAGTGAGACAACTCCAGACAAGAAAGAAAAGTTGAGGAAAAAGAAACTTAAAGAAACTGCTAAATTATCTCGCGCTAAATTTTCTAACCCCACCAGTGATGCTTTAACCATAGCTTATGCGCTGCAGTGCTTTGAACTCTCTGAAAATCCATTGGAATTCTGTGGTGACAATGGGCTGCACTACAAGACAATGGAAGAAATGTCAAAGCTGAGAAGGCAGCTTCTTCAACTAGTGTTTAGCTCAAATCGTAGTGATTTCCAGCGAGAGTTTTCATGGACTCATGGGATTATGCAGGATGTAGAAAGTGCTTGGAGGGTTTCTTTTGACAAACGCCCTCTTCTACTGAATGAGGAGGAGATTTTGGGGCAGTCTATCTGTGCTGGCTGGGCCGATAGGGTTGCTAAACGTATTAAAGGAGCTTCGGGGCTGTCAGAGGCAGATAGAAAAGTTAACGCTGTGCGATATCAAGCTTGCATGGTCAAGGAAACAGTATTCCTCCATCGTCGCTCATCTGTTTCTAAATCTCCACCTGAATTTCTAGTCTACAGTGAATTATTACATACAAAAAGGCCATATATTCATGGAGCAACTAGTGTGAAACCAAATTGGCTGGTTAAATACGCTCGATCATCGTGTATCTTTTCTGCACCCCTTTCAGATCCAAAACCATACTATGATCCTGTAGCTGACCAAGTTTTCTCGTGGGTCGTTCCATCTTTTCTCCCTCATCTATGGCAACTCCCTCTTCATGGTTTGCCCATCAAAGAAGATGGAAGTCGGGTGGCTGTGTTTGCTTGTTCATTACTTGAAGGACAGGTTTTGCCATGCCTAAAAGCTGTCCGAAAGTTCATGGCAGCCTCACCAGCTAGCATTTTGAAGCCTGAGGCATCAGGTCTTAAACGAGTTGGTAATCTGTTAAATAAATTAAGTACAAGGGGAAGAACTGTTGACAGTTGTGCCATGCTAAAGAGCTTGTGGAATGATGATCCAACAGAATTGTTTTCAGAAATTCGGGATTGGTTTCAAGAAGGGTTTCATAACCAGTTTGAAGAACTTTGGACACAAATGCTCTGTGAAGTTCAGTTAGATCCTAAAAAACACTTCTCCAAAAGGGTTAAGGGAGGAAAAAGGAGGATTTGAGTATTGTCATTGTATTGGATAGTCGCACAACTGGCAGTTTTACAGGCTTTGCTTTACGTCTGAATGAATTTATCACAGAGAGCGGCAGTTTTACAGGCTTTGCTCTACATCTGAATGAATTTATCAGAGGTAACGCAGGAGGGGTGGTATACCCAGCCCTACCCTCAGCCTTAAAGCAATTTTTTAAAAAAAATATTTGGTTAATTGTGTATGGTTGGAAATGAAGTTAATTGGGCTTAAATTATTATTTGGGCTGGACAAATTTTAATTTTTTTAATTTTTCACCATGAGTTGGGAAATTTATTTCTGGGCTGGGCTAATTTTATTCTTTTTAGTTTTTCACCGTGAATTTGCTTCTGAAATGATGTTATATATGTTATTTATATAATTTTATTAGTTTAAAAGTATATTTGTAATTTCTTTGTTAAGAGTATTAAAAAATATGTTATGACCATTGTTTTAGAATCATATTAGTCAATTAGTTGAAATTCAAAATCAATTTAGTCGATTAAACATACATTTGGAAAATGATTTTAATGGATATTTTAACATTTTTTTGTCGCGTCACTATCCAACATTAGAAGTTTATGAAACTATTGGAGAGAAGCATATATAAAAGACACTATCTCACATTTGAAGCTTATGAAATCATTTGAGATAAGTGCATATATAAAATAAGCATGTCATCCAATAGTTTTCTGTGGGCTTTTGCACTGTAATTTATGAAGTCTATTCATGAAGTTAAAATTTTTTAAACTGAAAAAATGAAAAAAAATCTGAAAAACTACCAAATTGCGACTAGTTCACCGATTTACTATTGAACCAACCGGTTTAGTGGGTTTTGAATGGTTTTGTCATAATTCGTTAGTTGTGCATGATTTTGTCCGATTTTGGGTTCGATTTTTGTTTTACCGTGTGGTTTAAAATATCTTTCAGTGTACAAGTTTATTGAAAAAAAATTAAATTTCAGTCCAGCCTAATATATTTTCTGATTCCGCCTGACTTTTTATTATCCTCCGGGTTCTGTTGCTAATCTGGATCATTTTTGCTTTAACAATCGCATAGTTGGCATACTTCATTGTCTGATTTGTTTCTTGCTGAAAATTTTGTAGAATTCTCTCAAGAAACATTAAATTTTGTTGTGGCCCCTGATGCGCATAATTGTCGGCTATTGGATGTCGTGATATTATCTGAAGTAGCTTCTTTGTTTGTTGGAAAGGAAAATGAGTGGACGGTTTCTAAATTTTATCGGACAGAAGGAATTATGACAGGGTTTTTTTTTTTTTTTTTTTTTTTTTAAAAGACCGTTCTAGTACTGAAAATAGGTTTATCATGCAGTTCTATTTAAAAAATTCCCGTTATATAGAGAAAAAAATCGAGTCCAGTTCTTGGTCACTTTTTTTTTTTCAATTTTTAGATAATGGAATCTCTACTGAGATCCATAAGTGGGAGAGCTGAAGGAAATTCGATTTTTGAAATAATGTCTCCCGCGCACAGGGAAAATATATTATAACAAGGGCAATGCTACATGTACATAATTTTTTTTGCCTAATATTTTACCTACATTCACAATAAGGCCGGACCACATTTTTTGGAGTTTTTTTTTCAAGCGGACCCCAGCACACGTGAGAGGGTGTAACATTTTCGGTAAGGAAAATTTGATACAAATAATTTTATTCTTATAGCAAATGAACAAGATGTTGTGGAATTGTCCATAAATAAAATCATAGTGCTTTTCCCACGTGTAAGGGAAACCTTGTGACACTAAACAAAATTGGTTGGGAATGTTCAAGAATCAAAGTACTCGTTTTCTGGAGGAACGTTAAGTGGGCAGACTGTCCTCATTGGAGATCAATAACAAGAGATTGAAATATACATCATATCAGCTGAATTGTCCATGGTCAGAGTTCATCGCCGAAGGATAATTCTGTTGTGCAGTTTTAGAATATGAAGTTTTATTCTAAACTCGTTAGAAAACTCATTAGAGCATTTCTTCCAAGTTCATCGTGGATGGTTATGAAAACTCCTTTTGCTTCTCATTTCACTGATGCTAGTTAAGTAAATTGAATTTGGTGCTTGACTACAATGCATTTTGAGCAGGCACTAGGAATAGATGGAAAATTCACCAATATTCTGTTCAAAGGGCCATAAAAGACCCCTAGCAACGTCATCTAAGATTATAAGCTGAGTTTCTGTGACGGTGAAGACCAAGTGTTAAAAGAACTATTCATTTAAGCCTCCAATGTCTATACCAATTGAAGGAGAGGATGATACGAACATTTCTTCCAAAAGTCCAAAAGTTATAATCGGGTAGATGCACACCACCCTTTATTATCCAGGACCAAGCCTAGAAATCTACTCCAAACTCTATTCCTTTGTACCTTACAAGGAGTTCCTTAGGCCTCATGTTCAAGTGATGCACAACCATTTACCTAAATATACCGACATTGACAAACCCTCAAAGGATAGGAAATGATTAAGCATACAAACAGAAGTCCAAAATGATATCAAAATCGTTGTACAAAAGAACATTCTAAGACACACGGTTATATGATTTCTCAATTGTTAAACTGGAAATAGCTAACATGGTTATAAGAAAAGATCTAGTACAAAAGGTCAAAAACTTGAATTGTCATAATAAGGAAAACAAAAAATGCATAAAGAAAGGAATCCACCAATCCTTAAAACTGAGTTAAAAAGTTCACTTCTTTGCCTTCTTGGTTCCCCTGTGTTGAAAAAATCACAAGTTAAATATACAGTTTCAATAACTAATGAAAAAAGTAGAAACTGGTGGTTTTACACGTCACTTACTGAGCTGCCTGGGATGGAGCAGGAGCTGCAGCTGCCGGTGGTGCTACTTTCTCTCCTGGTCCCTGAAGTAGAAAACAGAGAAAGACAATTATTCAGAAAGCCCAATAACTTAATCGAGATAGTGAAAGTCATATATAAAAACTAGGTACTACATTTACTCAAAGCCAAGAAGTTTGTCATTTTTCGCCCTGACTGCAGTACTCAAAGCATACATAAATACACTCACAGATACACTAGATCTCATGCAAACTTGTGTATTTTGCATGCATTAATTTGTATATCAGTTATTAAAGCTTCTGTATATAATTCAATTGTTACCATAGTTACTGTTGACCAAAAACCTACAAAGGGAATTTAGTTAGATAATCACCTGAGCCAGACGCTCCTCCCTCCTAGCAAACTTTCTTTCCCTGCTAGCCTTGTTCTTTGCTCTCTTTGCCTCGAATTGGTCGGACAAGGTCTTTTCTCTGGCCTTCTCAGCCTTAGACTTGTGGATGCTCTCCATCAAAACACGCTTATTTTTGAAAACATTACCCTTTACCTTCATGTACATGTCATGATACATGTGCTTGTCGATCTTCTTTGACTCCCTGTACTTGCGAAGCAGGCGCCTGAGCACTCTCATTCTCCTCATCCAAAGAACTTTAGTAGGAAGCCTTGCCTCCCTAGTACCCTTGCGCTTACCTGAAGTAATCAAGAAAAGAGATATCAGACATCTATACTTCTCTTTTCAACAAATAAATAAGATAAAGGTGCGAGGATACACCATGAACCGGGTCACTTAATCATAATTTTGATTAACTAGGTTAATTTTTGACCACCAGTAAGACTAGGCCCAGCAAAGTTAAGTCTCACAATAAGATGATATCACATCTAACATTTGCATCGCACTATTCTCTGGCAAAGAGAGAGTAAAAGAGTAAAGACTCTTAATTTATTTTTCACAGATGAAACAAAGCATCATATATCCATGATGACCATTAGTAAGTAGAATCCCTCTATTTCCAATTGGTGAGTGAACTCATCAACAAAATTAAAAATAACAAAATAATGAAAAACTTCATTCAGTTAGCAAAATCATTACTACTGCACCAACTTTAATACAATCAACAATTGGCAAACAGTAAGTGATTTATGCATTCCACAACTAGAAGACATTACCATATCCGGAGTGACGTCCTTTTCTCTTCGCCTCCTTCATTCGACGAGCACGAGATCGGGAATGAATCTTGGTCGGCTTCCTAATGATGAAACCATCCTTGACCAGCTTCCTGATGTTTTGACCTGAATTTTATGCAAAAAAGATTCAGAAACAAGTACATAACACTGTCACAAAATGTGTACATGCACAATTGTAGCATTGGGAAATGTAGGTGTTTGTTCATGCCCAATATAGATTCTAAATCAACTTGGACGAGCTGTATGAGTGGGAAGTCTCGCAGATTGAAAAGATAGTCAAGTATCTGGAAAGAAGTAATGTGTCCAGCATTCTCATACCGGTTTGAAGTTTCGACAACTGATTGTTTTGTTAAAAAAAAAAAAAAATATCTATTGTGGCACCAGGGGGAATTAAGACCATTAAAAAGCTGTACAGAAACACCAGCATTCAAGACCTCAGATATCATCTATCTGGTTAATAGCATGTATTGAGAAATGCAAGAACTACAAAGACTGTCGAGGCTGACTATACAGATTGAATTAAAAAAAAATTAGTCTCCATCTTGATAATGCAAGACCGAAATGTCTCAAAAATTACTACTAGAGAAAGTCTTGTGTAGCTCATAGACAGATGCAAAGACGACATATGGACCAGCTTATTTTACCAGATTTACTTATCCAAAGCCTGAACACGAATAATAAATCTTTCTAAAAGATACAAATAACGCCAGTAAACGACATAGACAAGGAACCGAACAGGCTCGCATCTGAATATACATTGAATCGACTTGATAAAATCTTCTAGAAATTAAATTCAAGAGAAGCTCATAGACAGATGGCAAAACAACACAAAAACCAAATTGCTTCTCTAAATCCTCGAAAAGATCAAAAAAAATCAAATCTTGCTGAAATAATGCAAATAAAAATTGCACCAAACATAACAAAATCAACTCAATAAACCATATAAAAAAGAAATCGAAAGCCGATAATCACGTCTGTTCTATAGGCATACATACGGGAATTGGCTCTGGAAAGTTCGTCGACTTCATTGGGGTCAAGCCAGACTTTTCCCTTTCCGCACTTGAGGACGCTGGCTGCCAGCCTCTTCTGTAGCTTCAGCGACACCATTTTCTCGTCTCGATCGAACTGTGCAAGGTGATGTTGAAAACTGAAATCCTCTCAAGATTCGGCTTTTATATATTGCAGATGATTTTTGTCTAGGGTTTACGATATGGGGCCCTTTTTCTTATCGGACCAAGCCCGTGTTGCTATTGGGAAAGAGAGTCCATAGGGATATATTCAATTAAGATAAATTTTTTTGTAAGTGATAGAATTTTATAGAATTCGTGAATTTTTAAAAATTTGTGTAACTAATGAAAATCTTTCGTAGACTTTCTTATACAAAATTTTTATATGCTTTTATAAAATTCATTTAACTTTTGAAGAGTTTTTATTTAAAATCTAATGCAACAATTAGTAAATCACATATAAGAGGTGGAGGTTCAATCCACTTCCCCTCTTTCCCTTGTAATAAAAAATAATTTTAAAAGAATAAATAGGTAAAGTCCTTAATTAGATAAATAAATAATCAAAATACAAAAAAAA
>CAIGRS010100031.1:0-12255 GCA_903798395.1 Fraxinus floribunda | reverse complement strand
AGACTCGACCCTGGAACAAGGTCAATCTTATGTTGAATATCCCTCATATGCTGCAACCTCGGAGGGAGATCGTCAGGCATCAAATCAGAAAACTCCATTAGCATCTGCTGTACTTCTACTGGTAGAACTGGATTCTCGTCTGTTGTATTATTCTCACGATACAGTAGAGCATAGATCACATCTTTAAGCTCAATCTCTCCTAAAAACCTGGACATAGAAAGCAGGTTAGCATTATTGACTACTGGGGCAGGAGTGATTTCTTACGTGGCACCAATACGACCTTCTTCCCTTTGATGCTAAGGGAATACATATTTCTCCTCCCATCAGGGACAACACTGCGATCATACTGCCAAGGTCGTCCCAACTATATGTGACAAGCATCCATCGACACAACATCTCCTTTGATGCTAAGGGAATATATATTTTTCCACCCATCATGAATGACACTACGATCAAACTGCCAAGGGCGTCCCAATAATATGTGACAAGCATCCATCGCCACAACATCACACCACACGTTATCAAAATACTTTATGTCGATCGAAAAAGACACTAGACATCGCTTTTCGACTGACACTTCACTACCCTTACTTAACCAGGACAATTTATATGACATGTGATGCTGATTTGTCTTCAACTGTAATTTCTGAATAGTTTCTTCGCACACTACATTTTCATAGCTTCCACTATCAATGGTCAATTTGCAAACCTTATCTGCTACTGTGCATGTTGTGTAGAAGATGTTGGTTCTCAACCAGTCATCCCCCGAGTCGCCTTTTGGAGTCAATAGGCTCTTGTACAAAACTGGAGTCTCATGACCAACTCCATACAGTACACCCCCTCTTCATCATTGTCATATACAGGTTCTCCTACCTCTTCAATCTCCTCAACTATCTCTTCATCAATCAGGAGATTTTTACCTGTCTAACTAGCTGGTTTCCTGCAATCAGTGGCCCGGTGTCCCTGTTCACCGCATCTGAAACATCTAATACCCGAACAAAGATTACCATGCGGTGGCTGTTGAACGGGATGATGTGTTTGTAGAGGGCTGTTTGACTGACTACATTCGCTTCTGATTACTGGCCTCCTGTTCTGCTGCTTTTCCACAACCAGTGCACGCTGGTACCCTTCAGAAATGGTCCACAACGAGTGAAGGCTAAGGACATCCTGCAAGGACTGCCTTAACCCCCCCAAATACCGTACTACCATCTATTCTTCCCTCTCAGACAAATCATTTCGAGCGATTAGTTGATAAAAATCTTCAGTATATTCATTAACAGACCTCGTGCCTTGCCTCAGAGAATGAAGTCATTGAAACAAGGTTTGGGTGTAGCCGAAAAGAAGGCAGTGACCTTTCATCTTCTTCTTCATCTTCTCCCAATATATGATTTTAGCCTTACCCTGCCTACTTCGTGAACGCCTCAACTGCTCCCACCATGCAAATGTTCTGCCCTTGAGTTTGATGGCAACCAACCTCACTTTAATACGATTTTGAACTTCCTTATACTCAAAAACACGTTCCACTTCATTCAACCAATCAACAAAACCTTCAGCTTGTAACATACTAGAAAACTCGGGCAGATCCACTCGAAAGCCGAAGTCTACATGACAATCCTCCCGACCACGGTACTCCCCGTCGTGAGGGTAATTGTAATACAGGCTTTCAAAACTGGTATCGGAATCGTGACTCTCCAGTTCACGATCACCGAAATCCTGCACCGCTAGACACTGAGTTAACTCCACAATTTGCCTCATAAGTCTTCAATCGTCACATCCTGAACGTTACGATCTCGGTGTAGGACTTCTTCATTCGGAACCTGCCCTCGACGATCACGATCACCAACCATGATAGGATTGATAAACTCTTTTACCAAAGAAGATGCTGAATCTCTGATACCAACTGATGCCGGAGAGAATAGTGATTATTCTGCATGGTGGAATCAATTGACAAATACAGAGAATAATGCAAAAGAAACACCAAGAGAATCAATAAAATTCTTTATTATTCAACAATTGCCCGAAAATAACCCACAAGTCGGGTTNGAATAGTGATTATTCTGCATGGTGGAATCAATTGACAAATACAGAGAATAATGCAAAAGAAACACCAAGAGAATCAATAAAATTCTTTATTATTCAACAATTGCCCGAAAATAACCCACAAGTCGGGTTATATAGCTAAATATTCGAAATTAGCGGAATTTTACCAAAAATGGTAAATTCTAATATTCAAACCAAAATAAAATACTTAATAAGAGAAATAATATCCTCAAAATCCAGCTCAAATCGAGGTCTTATTCATCATAAAGGCAACTGAAATATTACTATAAATGGTAAAAAAAATAAATTAAATTGATGACTCGAAAAGGAAAACAACTGAATTTGGCTTCGAAATCGATGCTCACTGTCAACTCATGGTATCTCAGCGCCATTAACGTGCTATCAGACAGCTCGACCTCGTCTAACTCGGATCCTCCTGCATCAATGTTTCATTTCAATCACAATCTTTCTAGGCTGGTAGATTAAGAGACTTTTATGACATTGTTTTTGCAATTGAATAATAATAATACAATTATAATGCCAATCTCACTAAAATTCCTACTTGACTTGGGAAGAAGTCTTGGTTATCTATGAATCTTTCTGGGCTCACTTCATAGTTTTTCGTGTGTGTTGCTTACTTCAAAATTTTGTTTTTTTACAAGCTTGCAGTTTGTTTTCAATTATCAATGGCTTGTTCAATTATTATTTTGCTAATTTTCAATTTTTGATGCATATTATTTTTGAATAGGCAATTGTCAAGCCTCGATGCATAGATCCGAAATGATCTTAAGGGCAACATTCAGCGGCTCATTGATCAGAACGATGGAACAAACATGAAAGCAGAACTTTGCACTGATCATGAGTTGAAGGAGATTGTGAATGATAAATTGGAAAATTTATCTGGTGAGAGCTTCAGAGATTTGCCATAGCACTCGCTGTAATGAGGAGATTTATATGTTTGATGGGCCCTCGAGTTATCTCGATGTGAAACAACAGTTTAAAGCTGCCCAAGTTGTCATATCGTTGCTTCAGTCTACAAGGTTTATAGAATTCTTGTTTCGACCTTTAAATGTTTTAATTTTTTGTATATGATGAGTGTTTGCTGTTGTATGTGTGTAGCTTAATTTATTGTATACACTTTTCCCTCTCTTGTGGTTAAATGTTATAGGAGCTCTTTGAGAAATTGGCACATGTATTAGATAAAGGGTATTACGGCGCACCTCTATTCTGTGTATCATAGTAGAGAAAAGATAAAAAAAAAAAAAAACACATTGTAATTCTGTGTGAATTCAAAACACATTGTAATTCTTTTTTGTGATATAGTGAAATTTGATAGTGACAACCTTTTGAGCCCTTAAATGCATTTGAGGGTGAAGTACGTTACATCGCGTGTAGTTCTTACTTTCGTTTTCGTATTTCGTGTTATTACTTTCTCTCGAGGGTGACGTGATTAATGATGCATTTTGGCATGTATTAAACTCGTGGATAACTAGGTAAATTATTTCGACATATTTAATATATACATATTAGTATCGTGGTACTTCCTGAAATTGATTAACAAATCTCGAGTTGTTGTCAAGTAAATGAGTGAGGTACCTCAAAGGTTAGAATTCGATAAGCTAAATTATAAAGTTTAGTTCATTTTTTATCTAAAATTAAATTGATATTGATAACTCATATTCATGATGTTGTGAAGTCAACCACTGGATTGAAAAGTTGAGGTTATATGGCATAACACGCTGTAAGGTACCCTTAAAATACATAATGAAGTTAGTTAACAAAGAATATTGGTTTTCAAAACATCAACACCTTTGGGCGGAATGAGATTTCTAGACCAAGTAAACTCGTTAACTGTCTTATACCAATTTCCAAAAATATCATATATAATAACACCTTTGGGCACGATACTATATGCAATAATTTAAAATTACGATGCTAATGTCCAATTTTATTTTATTTTTGAAGAAAACCAAATAAATAAATTTGAGCGTGCCACTTTGGTAGCTACCGCCCACTTTTATTTCAAAATATTTCTTTTAATGGGAGCATAAGATAGACTTGTAATCCACGAAAAAATTAATTATAATAATCACGTAACATAATCATAATCATTAACTGACGAAAAGCAAAATTCATACGCGATTATGAGACAAATTTGAAACTAAATTTCAATACATGAAAATGAGATTTAAATGGACATATAATAACGACATTTAATTATATCAACAAAAATATAAAGCCATCAATTTTAAACATAATTTTAATTTAAGGTCATAATTGAAACATAGTGAATCAAATTTAAAAATCCCATTTTCAAAACTTCAAATTTAATATCTCAAAATTGCAAAATTGACCCTAAAATTAAAATTATAAGAAGGGACTCAAAATTTTAGGAATTATAACAAAAGTCCTTCCGCCTTAAATTACAAAATGGCCCTTAGTTAAAATTGCAGGAGAAGCTCCCAAAAATTCAAAAATTGCCAGAGGAGCCCCTAGATTGTTAATTGCAAGAAAAGGGCTCACTTTATCATAATTGCCTATAAGCCCCCATCTCCACCCAAAAACTGAAAACCCTAGGCCTTTTCCCATTTTCTTTCCTTTGGCGTCGTCGCGGGGCCAAAACGCCATCTCTGTAATGGAGACGGCGACTAGTAGCCCACGGTAGCGCAGTATTGCAGTCGTTAGCTGCATAGTACTGCTTATAATTGCGTAGTACCTATGCGCAGCGGCGCGGGATGTGCAGATCAGTGGGAGAATGTATATACGAGAGAGAAAAGAGTATACCCACAGGAATCTATACACGCGCACATATGAACCAAATCAACGCAAATCCACACACGGCTTCTACACATTATTTACACATATATGTATCCAGACGATGAGCAGCAGTTTACACACACATATGCAGACAGACAGAAGAGACAATAGCCGTGGAAGACAAATATACAAACCAAAAGTCAATTCACAATATTTACCGTGGTCATCAAGAATTAAGAATTCATACAAGTAGCATGGGTTTTTGTTTTTTGATTTTGGTGGAAATTATACATATAACTATGTGTTTGGCGATAGGCGGGTTTAATAAAAAAAAATTGTTTAAAGCATTCAAATCTTATTGATACCAATTGTTGATAATTTCATAGTAATCATGCTAAGAATAAGAATCACATACAATAATTGATAGTTCGAGATTTTTTACCTACGGAAGATATTGTTATGTATGAATATTACCGGCAAGATCTTCCTCTCCTTACTTCTCAAAATAATCAACCGTCAATTGGGCAAACCAATAAATGATATGGAGAGGAGAGGGGACCTAGCCATTATATATAGGAAATTATAAAGCTGACCCATTACCAACTCTAACCCTAGAGTTTACATAATTTCGGCTCACATATTTAAAATTACCGCATTATAATAATAAAGTCCGTAAGGTGTACAACGATTCAAGTGATCACTAACATATTGGGCATAATAACCGTATTATTGCAAACCATACATCAACCCGTAAAATTTAAAATCAAATGAGAGCCCACGTAATAGAATTATTCTAACAAAAATATGACAGAGGAATTAAAAGATTTTATTGACTTAAGAATAATGGAGAATAGAAAAAATTACAATGGATCTTATAATTCTAGTGATCTATTTTCTCAAACATTATAAAATTATAGAAGAACCTAATATTTATAGGGAATATGTAGGATGTCCAAACACTTCTAATAGAGTTGTTGATGAAGTAGAATACCAATAAATCGAGTCCAAAACAAATTTCAACTCCCAATAGACTTCTAAAATAGAACTTCAACTTCACATAGGACTCCAATAGCATTCCAAACTTAAATTCTCATTGACGTGCACTTCAATTAGAATTCTTCAATACTTCAAGTACTTCAACAAAGGAATTCGGGTCACACCCAAATCCTAATAATCTCCACCATGACATGAATTCCATTCAAGGAATGAACATGCTTCTTCAACAACAACCTAAAAATTAACTTTTCCAACAAAACACAATACTCCACATCTTCTAATGAATCCAAGCACTACTCTTGTATAATTATCTCAAATTTTAAAAATCATAATGATTTTGAATTAATCAAAATGGGCAGTAACACACCCTAAAGCAAAATCAATACCAAATGCTTTTTCAAAAGGCCCCTTGCTGTACACCTTCTACTCCACTTAAAACGTGCTCAACAAAATCAGCATCCACAAACCTTATTTCACAAGGTCCGTCTCTAGCAACTGAATATAATGGCACCACAAGTGTTGATAGAAAAGTGATGAGAACCCCACGTATCGAAGAACTACGAAGCCCACGATTAAATTGAATCGAGCCGAAGAAAGCCAGAACAATCAAGATTTTGGATTTGATTCGAAAATAACAAATCAAAATAACCAGCAAAACACAAATGAATGTTGACCTTTTTGATTGAATATTTGAGAATTTCACCTGTTTGATTTGAACGCCATAAGAATGATTCTTGATAAGTTTGCAAATTGTCCAACGAAAAACAATGAATTGAAAGCAAGTTCGCCTCGCAAAATAATTCTCAATATTGTGCTGTTTTTTTCAATGAAATAATGGGTCTTATTTATATGGAACTCATGTAAACCTAAGTTTACGGAAATAAAGTCTAAAAGATTACAAAAGATACCAAGAACATAATTTTTACATAATATAAGATTACATGAAATTTGGAAAAATTAGCGTCCAAATTGGTCTATGCGGTCGCATAGTATGAACACATGTGGTTGCATAGAACAAACGTCCAGCCTCAAGTTTGGTTCGGTAATATGGTATACGATCGCAACCCTTTTAAGCTATGAGGTCACATAGCTTTTATTTTGAATCCTTTTTTTTTCTTATGCAGAATTTCGTGCCATTTTCGGATTGTAGTCATGGACGGAAATCTGACACCCGAGCTGAATGTTATGCACGTTTTCATCAACGCTGTTCTTTTTTTTCATATATCTTCCAAATCTTGAATTCAATGTACCCAACTTGATTCCACCTTCATGTTCAACATGTAAGTTGTTATTTGGCTTGTTGCACTCGAGCTCTTGGCCTCGGCATCTTCGATAACTCATTCCATGGCCTCCTTGATCGTCCTAGCTCTTGATCTTATCTTTGGTTTCTCTTCAAGTTGAGCCGGATCTTTGTAAGTTTATTGTCTTTCTTGGATCACATCATCCCCTCTCTCTTCGAAAGGATTCGATCTCGAATCCTTTCGAAGAGAGAGGGGATGATGTGATCCAAGAAAGACAATAAACTTATAAAGATCCGGCTCAACTTGAAGAGAAGATGAAGCAACACTAGAAACCTCTATGATAGTAATTATAATATACTTACCTTGAAAATCCAAGTTGTAGCCATTGTTCTTAATCATGGAAATGACATAGAATGGTCCACCTCCTCTAGGGTATAGTTTGGACCTCATTTGAGTTCTTATCTGCCTCTTTTGTATGTACAACCAATCACTATCGCCTGAATCAAATTGTACACAAAATGAATGCTCCATTTTGCAAGTTTGAGACATTTCAAGAACAATCTTCTGTTTTCCATCTAAGCTACCACTTACATCAATAGTTAAAGCGATTAAACCCGACAAAATTAGAGGATTAAAACCATAAACCATATCAAAATTTTCCATAAGTAGTTATGTTTAAGATCAATACATCTCAAATATTTATCGTGCACATCCGAATCTTTATCACATACTATGGTATCATCACATAACATCTGACCTCTCAATTTAACAAGCATACATAGACCCTTGCAATATACTAGATTATCATAAACTAGTAAACTTTTTCCTATGAATTCACACAATAAACGATTATTTAATCCCATGAAAATATTAGATTGACTAGTGAGTTCAAACGACCTAACTAACGACTTATAAATTTCATAGTTAATCTTATAATCTAGTTTACAAAAAACATATGACCTATGCAAATCATCTAGTATATCATCTAATTTAGGTGTAGTTGTGAGGTTAAAATTACATGCTCCAAGTGAAAAATTATTCCTACATGCTAGACCATCATCTAACATATGTATGGAATGATGATACCTTACCGTTGGTGAGTTATCGTTCATCCTCCATGTCTCATCCTTCCTAGGTACTAGTAGCAATGACATTGTACATGGACTCATGTTTCCTTTCATATCCCCTTTGACATTCAACCCCCTGCATATGAACTCCTTCCACTACCCTTGAAGCTCCTTTATCTCCTTAGAGAACACATATTCAACCTTCTGTAATAAAGAAATAACCACACTATGGTGGGGTTGGTTAGTTTCAACCACAAGTTGATGCTCAATGCCCGGATTGGGTGGTATCCTAATAGGCTTGTTCTCATGGGCCAAGTCTTCGAAATCCTGCAAGATAGAAATAGCCAAACTAGGGAAGGATTTGTTAGTTCTTACTAAAGCCCTCTCAATCTCACTCTCTTTTTCATGTAAGCTCACTTCCAACTTTTCTTTTCTCTAAAGACTCCTTTTCTTTTCCCTCTTGTGGCTCCACTTTTCTTTTCACCACCGCTCCATTCTCCTTTTCACTCTCTATTTCTTTTCTCTCTTGTGGTTCTACAATTTTTTAGCTACCTCTCTATTTTCTTCTTTATTCTTCAGTTTGATTTGGTTTTCATACACTTGTGCCGATGTTAATGGAGAAAGTATAATAGATTTTTCACTCTTGACAAAGGTGTACCTATTTTTATAAACGTCATGTATCACCTTCCTATCGTATTGCCATGGTCTCCCCAACAAGATATGACCCGTATGCATAGGTACTATGTCACATAATACTTCATCATGATAACTACCAATTGAAAAATTATTGCCATGGTCTTCCCAACAAGATATGACCTGCATACATACATCACACAATACTTCGTCTTGATAACTACCAATTGAAAAATTTATCAACCCCTTCTATTCACCTTAACTTCTTCATATTCATTCAACCACTATAACCTATAGGGCCTAGGGTGTTTAACCATAGTTAATCCTAATTTTCCCACCAGATTAGTACTAGCTACATTTGTACAACTCTCACTGTCAATGATCATGCTACATACCTTATTATTGATGTGGAATCGTGTATAGAAAATATTCTCTTTGCTGCTCCAGTCATCCGCCTTGATTTGAGTGTTAAGAGCTCGCTTCGTGACCAATAGCTCTCCAATAGCATATTCCACTCTGCCTTCATTATTGCCTCCTCCAATTTCAGCATGCCTTCATAATCACTCTCACTTTTCACTCACCACCTCTCCATTATCTCGCAAAATCATCGCTCTTTTGTTTGGACATTGAGAAGCGATATGTCCCGACCCCAAACACTTAAAGCATTTGATTACTTGATTCCTTTGTGGCTGGGATTCCATTTTCATGCTAGCATTTTCTTTCTTTTCCTTCGACAATTCAATTTTTTCCCTAGAAACAGCATCATCTCCTTTGTTGATGGACCACTTTGATTTCAAAGATGAGTTAGAACCCGAAGCACTCGATGAGTACCTTGATGTCCTATTCCTCTTCAATTGCCTCTCCACCTTTATAGCCATGTGTAGCATGTCTTCTAATTCTACATAGTGTTGCAGCTCCACTACATTAGCTATGTCCCGATTCCACCCGTTCAAAAATCTGGCCATGGTGGCCTTCCGATCCTCCTCCACATCCACCCTAATCATCAACAGCTCTATCTCCTTGTGATAGTTCTCCACACTCTTTGATCATTGGTAGAGGCTTTGTAGTTTTTGATGAAGCTATTGGTAGTAATGATTAGGTACAGACCTCTTCCGCATGATAGCTTTAAAGTCCTCACATGTATTAATTTTTCGTTCCCTATTTCTCCTCCTCCTTGTCACCACTTGATCCCACCAAGTGATTGTATAGTCGATGAATTCAAGGACCACTATCTTCACCTTCTTCTCCTCCGAATAGTAAGGTAGTCAAAGATCAATTAAACCTTTTTCTCCCACTCCAAGTAAGTCTTTGAATCACTCCTTCCTTTGAATGGTAGAAGGGACATTTTTATGTTGCCCATATTCTTATCTACCTCATCTTCAACCAAGTTTCTGTCCCTTCGTTCAAGCTTAGCTCTTCTATTTCTCACCCTACCCATTTTTGCCTCGATTACTGCATCCTCATGCACATCACTCCCATAATCATATTCTGTACCTCCATCATAAGCTCCCACCTACCCTGTCTCCATATATTTGGAACTCCCCTACGCAAGTTGGTAAGGTCCGTGTCTTTTCTATCCAATCTATCCCGTACATCTTCAAATAACCATTCAAACCTAGTATCATCTCATCCGACATGTTGGTTTGGTTGTTGTCTTGACCTGGTGTTGATCCGTCCCTGTCAGACATCCTGAATCTAAAATTTATTTCCCCCTTACAAATGTGCGCTCGTGTATCACTCAATTCGACTTTTTCCCTCTATTGATCTCACCATTCTGTCTTTTTTCGCTCCATGCTTTCGTCCAAGATCTTCAAAGGACAAATTCGAACTCAATCAAAAATTATTCTCGTAGAATTAAAATCGGGATTTTAAGTGAGATTTTGAAAATTTTGAAAACTCAAGAAAGAAAATAAATTGAACTAGATAATTGGAATGGACTTTGAATTCAAGAAAATGATTCTTGAATTTGACACAATAGATAACATAATTGGCCAGCAATTTTCGAGATAAATAATAACAAATATACTCTTTTTGAACTTCACTGTTCACAAATTTTTTAGAATTCCCGGAATTTATTTTCGAATTCTTTTTACTCGGAATTCAACTATAACACAGGCAAAGAAAACGAAAGTTGATTTGGACAAAAAAAAGAGCACAAAAACAACTTTGGAATTTTTGCAAAAAAATTACGGATCAAAAGACTTAAATAGAAGAACGCAAGAAAAAGGAAATAAAGACTCCAAAAAAAAAGGAAATGGATATAACCTTGATTTTGGAGCATAAGCTCTGATACCAACAGATGTGAACACATGTAGCGAAGAACTACAAAACCCACGATTAGATTGAATCGAACCCAAGAAAGCCAGAATAATCAAAGTTTTGGATTTGATTCGAAAATAACAAATCAAAATAACCAACAAAATATAAATGAATGTTGACCTTTTTGATTGAATATTTAAGAATTTCACATGTTTGATTTGAACGCCACAAGAACGATTCTTGATAAGTTCGCAAATTGTCCAACGAAAAACAATGGATTGAAAGCAAATTTGCCTCACAAAATAATTCTCAATATTGTGTTGTGTTTTTTTTTCAATGAAATAATATGTCCTATTTATATGGAACTCATGTAAACCCTAGTCTACAAGATAAAGTCTAAAAGATTACAAAAGATACCAAAAACAAAATTTTAACATAATATAAGATTATGTGAAATTTGGAAAAAATCGCGTCCAGATTGGTCTATGCGATCGCATAGTATGAACATATGCGGTTGCATAGAACAAACATCCAACCTCAAGTTTGGTTCGATAACACGGACGAAAATTCGACACCCGAGCTGAACGTTATACACGTTTTCATCAACGCTATTCTTTTTTCATATATCTTCCCAATCTTGAATTCAACTCACCCAACTTGATTCATCATTCATGTCCAACATGTAAGTTGTTATTTGGCTTGTTGCACTCGAGCTCTTGGCCTCCGCATCTTGGATAACTCATTCCATGGCCTCCTTGATCCTCCATAACTCTTGATCTTGTCTTTGGTTTCTCTTCAAGTTGAACTAGATCTTTGTAAGTTTGTTGTCTTTCTTGGTTCACATCACAAAGTGGCATTATCCATATCTTTGAAACTCCACTGAGCTGTATTTTTCAAATCTGACCCCTTATGAACTCCTAAAGGTATTTTACCAAACTAGATTTCCACCACGGTACTAAACTTGTACCGATTGACTTCTTGATTCTGAATGACCCTGCAAGTTGTATAATTGAGACCTTTTCTATCCATTCAATACAACCTAGGCACCCTTACAAACCTTCAAGGTTCCACCTCCACCAAAGAAATAATAACCTTTTAAATTAAGGATAGACAATGAGATGAGATTCTTCTTTAAATCTGAAACATGGCAAATGCGAACAAGTGTTCTAATTGTTCCATCCAAAAGGTTCAATTTGACCGTA
This sequence comes from Fraxinus floribunda, assembly GCA_903798395.1. NCBI lineage: Eukaryota > Viridiplantae > Streptophyta > Magnoliopsida > Lamiales > Oleaceae > Fraxinus > Fraxinus floribunda. The sequence continues at coordinate 60 of CAIGRS010100031.1, read as the reverse complement.
CCAATTTTAGCAACCCGACAATGTGCGTTGTTTCTCATAACTACGACACCTTTGGAAATA
>CAIGRS010099994.1:0-13341 GCA_903798395.1 Fraxinus floribunda | reverse complement strand
GGTGGGAAGAAGAGGACTAGCATGATGGAGAAGAGCCTGTGAAGTTAGCCAAGATGACTGCCTGGAGAACCCACATAAATAATATATATATACACTTGCTCATTTTTTATCTTTATTACTTTTTTTTTCTGGTTAATTATGTGTCTAATCATATATATTAGGGAGAAATGCAGGCAAGTCATTCTTGGCTAATAAAATTTATTTCTCCTTGACCTTTGATCCAAGTGAAGGAAAAAAAAAAAGAACAAATGTTTGTGACCAATTCGAAAGAAAATTAAATGTGATGATCCTAGTGAACATATGTCATACAGTTAGAAGTTAGAACGCATAATATTGTTGGAAATTGAGTTCTCAAATGAAATCTCTAAATAGAATATTATTTCAAAAGAATACCTGATAGGGTCTAGAATTTTTTTTTTTTTTGAGAAACTTAAGCTATCAAATAAGAAGTTGCAAATGGAAACGAATCAAAATCTTATCCTACAAAGTCAGACTTTATTAATTCTAGGTCACATGAGTGAGATTGCTATATAATCTTTTTTACTTAAAGTATGTCAACCGTGATTGCTACAACTTTTACTAAGCTAGATTATTTTCTCGAAGGCGCTATGTTAGAATTTTATTGTGCAAAGGAAATACTAATACTTTGTTTGGAGATATACATTCTAACGAATATTGAATAATAAACATAAATCAACCAAAAACTCAAATCATTATCAATGTTTTTTCGTATTTTACAAATTTAGCTTACAAAACATCTTGTAGAACTCAATGGTGTAGTGTGTCTAATAGGCCTTGCTCAAATAGCAATCTATTTTTTTGTTCTTTTGCTCAATGTACTTATGGACTATGGCCGGATCATTGTCTATATCTATTATTATTTACTAAATTATTTAATAACCTAAAACATATAAATCGGGTAAAAAGTAAATGGAGGTAATTGAACATGTAACTACCTTTTTTGGGGTCTCAAATTGGTCAGTAAACTTATAATTTGTTTAACTATTATTCACTCCATTTATTGTTGGTAATTTTTGGGGAACCTAGTGTTTGTTTAGAATTTGGTCACATCGTCTAAAATCATTGTAAAAGTAATGAAAATACGAAGTTCGATCCAAACTACACCTAGAGGGGGGGGGGGTGAATAGGTGATTACGCGGAATTAAAAAACTTAACAATTAAATAGCAACAAGTCACTATTAATTATTTCTAGATGATAAATCATGCAATTCAGATTTTCGTATGTTGAATTACCGTAATTATGATAGCAATAAATAAACATAGAATTGATCACAAAAAAACCCAACTGGATGAAAACTCCGAGTACTTTGCCAGTCAACAATCCTCTATAAACGATTTATAACTTACAATCCACTAGACTCGACTACTACTAGTACTTTCTAATCTTTTGACTGCAATTTCAACAATTATTCTGGATTTCGTGCTCCCGCACCAACTCCCAGTTGCAGTTTTCAAGGCTTTCCTGGATTGTGCTCTCATGTAGCAACTCTCAATTTTGTGAAATCGTCTATCTCTTGCGGATTAACGAACAACACCGCATTCTTCAACGACTGAAACTCCAATCACCTTCACTTGATTTTCAGAACTCTGATAGATATGAAAGAAGCAGCAGTAATATTTATATGTAGGTTAAGGAATGAATTTTTTGGATAAAAAAACGAATTAAAGAAATTCTTGGATAACCTTGCCGCTCGAACGAGAGCTGGGCGACAGGCGGGCGAAGCAGTTTCTGTTTCTGACGCTCGAGCCAAACTTTGGTGACAATTTAGTGAAATTTCGATGCCGTTTTTGTTTTTTTTCCCATTCTCGAACCCTACACCTAATATAACTTAATTTCAACTAATTGCACATCACTCCTTAACTTTTGCAACATATTAATTTTGGTCCTTTTTGTTCACAGATTCGCCAATTACATCAAATACCTAACAAGTAACAAATTAGTCAAATGTGGCTATTAATCCTCAATAACAAGATACTATGTCTATCGATCCAACTATTTCTACCCATGCATAATCATTTCCAGTGAGTGTTGATTGGATGAATTGTGTGCATTTCTTTTGAAAAACGCAAGTTTGACCCTAACAATACTTAGATGGGGGTGAATAGGTATTTAATGCGGACTTAAAAAAAACAACAACGAATTAAAAAGCAACAAGTCACTTTTAATTATTATCTAGATAGTTAATCATGCAAATCAAATTATCCTACGTTGAATTTACCGCAGTTTGCATATCATAAACGTCAAACAACAAAGCAGTAAAGAACATACGAATTGTTCACGGAGAGACCCAAATGGGAAAAACTCCGGGCGCTTTGCCAGTCAATCTACTATAAACGATTCTGTACTTACAGTCTACCAGATTAGACGACGACACGAACTATCTGATCTCCTGACTGCAATTCTGACAGCTCTCCTGAATTTTGTGCTCCCCTGTACCAATTCCAGCTACAATAATCAATGCTCTCCTAGAACTCCGTTATCCTGAAGCAGCCCCTAACTTGGTAGAATCGCTTATCTCTTGTGGATCACGAAGAACAACTCGTTCTTCACAAACTGGAACTCCAATCGCCTTCTTCGATCTTCAGCACTCTTTGACAGATGCGTAGGAAGTTGGTTTTTAGTATTTGNTTTGGATATTGAATCTGATGTTTTTCTGACCAAAACACTCAAACAAGATGAAAGTTGAAAGAAGTAATCAATAGATCTCTCACAGATAAAGCTCTCTCAATTATCAACCTTGAAAAATTCATTCGGAACATGTTCTGGTATTTATAGGTCAAGAAAATCATGGGTCAAGTAAAAAGCCTTTAAAATGCAAAAATAAAATTTTTCGTATAAAGCTATCGCTCGAACGAGATGCTAGCGATAGTCGAGCGACAGGTTATCGCTCAAGCGAAGGAGGGACGAGATTTAGCGACAGTGTTTTTGCTTTTGTAACTCGAACCAAACCCTGGTGACAGTCCAGCGAAAATTCGCGCCGTTTTCTCTTTTGTTCTAAACTTGAAACCCTAGACCTATCAACTAACTTTTGACATATTTGCACATTACTCCTTGAACTTTCTTAACCTATCAATTTTTGAGTCATTTTGTCTACAGAATAAGTCAATTACAAAATCAACTAAAAACTTAACATCTTTATTTTGTGATGTGTTTGTTGAATTATAAAACGGTGCTGGTGATGTTCATTTTAAACTCGTCACCTAATAGAGTTATAAGATTTATTATAAATTCAAAGGTACATTCATCACTATTTCCAATAAAGTGTAGGTGCTCCGCAACATGCATCAACAGATCACTGTAAGAAGAGTATAAAAAGTGATTTATATGCGTTGTCCGTTGATGAATTTATAAGCATGCTCGCAAGTGGTTCCTAAGCAGTAAACTGTTAAATGCAGAACTAAATTTTATAGTATTTATTGTGAGTCCAATTTGGATCATTTTATGCCTATGCAGGTAACTATTAATGTTAATTGTTCAACTCGATTCATCTGAGTCAACATCTTTTTTTTTTACCGTTTGAATTATCCTCCAATTACTTCCATTATGTTACCTACTAGGTAATCCCTATTATCACGTTCGCAAGTGTTCGGAAATATGTGCCACTTGCAATCAAGTGATTCTTAACTGTGTTAATCGAAAAATCTTCGAACGCATGCTGGAATATATTCATTTGAAGGAACCTGATTTGTATCTACTTCATTTTCTTCAATCTGACACATGGAGATGGAAATGGAATGTCAACGTATGAGAAAACTTTATTGGCCTCAATTCTTTCTAAATTCTAACAAGTATGAGAATTTGAAGGGGAGTGAGATTCTATAAAAATATGGGAACAAGTACATGCAATTAGGGGTGTAAAGCTATGATTTGTGAGGTTTTTGGGCTACACAGTATCGATTCATGGATAGGGTTTTGAAAGAAAATAATAATTGAGATTTTTGAGCTATCCAATAAGAAGTTGCAAATGAGAAAAGTTGATAGCGGCATACCATGCAGTTGTCAAACAGTAAAGAGGCAATGTTTAGGATACATGAGGGCTTGACACTCTCTCTAATTTTGATGGACCATCTTGGCTTGATCTATCGATAAAATGGATTGGCGCTTGTTCGGTTATGCTTAAATTATAAGTACTTTGGGTCAAATATACTTTTTTTTATTTAAATATTTTGTAGGATTTACAAGTAATATTTAATTATGTGCCGCTCATTTCTATCCATCTATATTTTGCAATTTAAATTGAATATAAATTCCTCCCCAAACAAGCTTAGATTCAAAATTGACATTTATAGCTAAAACCCTTGTTTGGTTTGGCTAAAAAAAAAATTAATAGATTTTGATAAATGCTAATGAAGTGCATGCTTGAGAAATTGATATAAATTTTGAGTTCCATAAAAAATGTGGTTAAAAAAAATTTTGAGAAAAAAATAAGTTTTAAAAAATTAGGACCAAACATGGGCTAATTGAGGTGACTGCTTAAATGTATGACATATGTACATTTTCAAGGGGCTTGTGAGCAATAAAAACCATCAGGGTTGAATAATTCAACTAATTGATTTCAAGAAATAAAATCTTTATCTTGCTCTGACGAAATAGATAATATAATATAGTGGACGGAAAGGAGATCAAATGTGGCTGTAGTTTAGTGGTAAGAATTCCACGTTGTGGCCGTGGAGACCTGGGCTCGAATCCCAGCAGCCACATTATATCTTTTTCTTTTGCATTTATTTTTGGGGGTCAGATTTTAAAATAGCCAAATGTAAGATACTATTTTGGTAATTCTCAGCATTTAAATAAGCAGTGAAACGACGCCGCTCCCCCCTGCCCTCTCTCTCTCTCTCTCTCTCATATCTATTGTATATACTGTGTATTTTTAAATACACCCACAATCTAGCCGTTACAAACTCCCTAACTCTCTCTCTCTCTCTCTCTCTCTCTCTCCCCCTCTCCCCCCCTCTTCGCTCTCTTTATAAGCAACTCATTTTCTCTCTAACGAATCTAGTAGCTGTAAATGGCGATTTCTATGGAATCTCTATCTCCTTCTTCCCTCAAACAGGTTTGTTTACTCTTTCATTTAATTAAACTCTTTTGTTAAAATTCTAAGTAAATTTCCACTCATTTCTTGTACCATTCTTTTTTTTTTTTTTTTTTTTATTACAGGGATCGCCAAGCTTGATGGAATCTTCTTCCCCAATCTTCAGTCCTTCTTCTGATAAGAGATTCTGGAGCACTCTACGCAGCAGGGTCGACTCGCTTCTCGAGAATCGGAAGCCTATAGATCAATTCTTGCCTGTTCAAATGGTTAGATATTAATTCTTAATTTTTAGACATTTTTTTTCTCCGATTTGATGACGGATTTTTATGGGTTTTGACAAATTGTGTAGAATGACGAAGCAATGAAGCGGCAAAAGAGATTGAAGGAGGACTCAATGCTTTTGCTCAGAGGGTTTGACTCTGTTTCTCAGTCACTTTCTCAGCTTTCTCACAATCTCGAGAATGCTCTTCAGGTAACAAAAGATCAGTATCTTAAACTTTCACTTTGAAGTTTTTGGTTTTAGCTAACAATTACTATGTTTCTCAGGGAGCTAAAGATCTTGCTAGACCTCCCACATTGACTGAAATACTTCATGCCACACTGGAAAAAGCCAGAAGTGAAGAATACAAATCGGAAAATGAAAATAAAGACGAAGAGGAAGCGGCAAAAGAGAGTGAAGAAATCAAGAGAGGGTCCAAAAGGAAGTTGGATGCTCCAGAATGTACTCAAAGTCAAACAGAGGATTCGCAAAAGGAAAATGCACAGAGCCCAAAAGAATTGGGGCAGCTCAAGAAAGCCAAAAATGTTAGAATCTTTTACTTTTGATTATAAATGAAGATAATTGATTATTATAAGAGATTTGTATTGACAGATTGACATTTTGTTTACAGCTGGCAATATCGATGGCAACAAAAGCTGCTGGCTTGGCTAGAGAATTGAAAATGATCAAGTCAGATTTAAGGTTTATGCAAGAAAGATGCAATCTTTTAGAGGAAGAGAACAGGCAACTTCGTGATGGATTTGGTAAAGGCGTCCAGCCAGAGGAAGATGATTTGGTAATTATTATTTACTCTCTTTTAATTCCTTTTCATGTTCCTTCATAAGAAATGAAAATGGTTGTTCAAAAATGTGAATATTTTCATTTATCACTCTCTTCAGTTCATTGGTACATCTAGTGGCCAATCCAAAGTAACTATGTTACTTTTAGTCTATCGATCCATCTAACGTGTATTACTAAGTTCGTGGCATTTCTATGAGTAGGAATCTCTTTAGATCTACGTAAAGCATTTTATAACTACTTAAGTATTCATTCTGGTAATATATTGAACCTTGTATATCTGTACAAATAGCTTGACAGATGTGCGCGTGCATCTGTTGGTGGATTTGAATTGTGCATCTGTTATCTGTACAGGTAGTAGGAACTCTATATATAATGGTAGTAGGAACTCTATATATAATGCTAATGAATACAATAAATTCCATTTTACCATTGATGTGTTTTATATGAATTCTCATGTTATGCTGCAGTGTACTTTCAAATGATTGACATGTCTGATTCAAATATTAGGTGGTTTTGGCCATGAAATGGTTGTCTTGGGTAATGTCCTAGATTCGAATATTCTTAGTAGGAACCGTGCTGCAATACCAGAAAAAATCAACAGAAGGACTAACCGACCCTCACAATAGGGGGGGAGGTCCACTTTTTTTGCTATTTTTTATTCATGTGGGGTCGGCTCGTGTGAGTTGGGGTCCACTTTTTTTTGCAATTTTTTATTCATGTGGGGTCAGCTCATGTGAGGGTAGGTCAGCGCCTCCGTCAATTTTTTTCTGGCAGGGAAGCTTTATTCTTCTTAGTAGTTTTATTATTTATTGCTTATCTTTTCTCACTTTATTGTTCTTCAAGAATCGAGATTAAAGGGTTCGTGGGGTTGCACTGCTAATGAATCTCGTCATTTGGATATACAACTTTAATGGCGACTTATGGATTTTATGCATATACTTAGCACATGCTCAATATTGTACTCAAACGGAGAACTATTATTTGAATGTCCCTTAGGGATAGAAATGATCACACGTTGCTCGTTCATTCGAACTTCTTTGCAGGTAAGGCTTCAATTGGAGGCACTTCTTGCTGAGAAATCCAGATTAGCAAATGAAAATGCAAACTTGAAAAGGGAAAACGGATGCCTTAACCAACTTGTGGAGTACCATCAGCTCACTTCACATGATCTCTCTGCATCTTATGAGAATTTAATTAGGGGAATGTGCTTAGATTTTTCATCTCCTGCAGAGGATGATGATGATACTAATGGAGATTGCACAGAACCAAGAACTGATATATTAGGTATCTCCAAATCATTGAATGAATGCTATGATGAAGATCTGTAATATTAATAATTCTTTTTTTTTTTTTTTTTTTTTCTCAAGGTTTCTTTTCTTCCCAGACCTGTAATATTAATATTTTTTTTTCTGGCAATTATGTTAATCCGTATCAAAAACATGTCTCCTGACTCCTAATCATTGAATGGATGACACAATAAAGAGCAAGAGCAAGTTATGGACTTTTATTATATGTTTTTAATAAAGTAATGTTATTCAATGTCGCTAGTTTCGAACACAAGTCTAGGTGACAACTGAATGTTATTAAATGATTGGTTCACTTAAATGCAATGTCAAGTGATTAATTTAAATGAACCTATCGAGTGTGGTCACCTAAAATGGTGTTCTAATACCGCTGGTGTTAAATAGCATTATTCTTTTCAATATATTTATTTATTTATTTGATGGCTTTATGTCAATCAATATGGGAACCATGTTCTGAAAGTTTTTCTTTTCAACAAGAATCACCAAATTATTGAACGAATTCTACGAGGAAGACCAAGAGTAAAAGCATCATATGCACTTTTGTTAGTATCCGAGGTTATATTTTCAGATAATTTTTTTTTTAATTCTAACTTCAATTATCATATAATTTGTGCCAAAATTGTGTGCATGCTGTGATGTTTCTCTTGAAATCTTTGATGTTGAACATAAAATTTCCGAACAAGTCCAGTGTCAGTGTCAGAGATTTGTTCTAATAAACCTAAAAATATAAGGAACATGTTGAACATATAAGACTCAATTCTATATTGTAAATTCATGTAACTGAGATATCCTTTAAAGTATAAACAACTCCAGTATTTTCAAATTATCACCTTATTTAGATCTTACACGTAAAGTTTAGAAAATGATAATATGCAGTATTGAAAATTAAGATATGAGCTTTGAATTTTTATGTTAGGATCGTTGAAACCACGTGATGCGGAAACCAATTAGATTTATGGCGCAATATGAAGTAATAATCGCACACACCAAGAACAAGATTTAAAGTAAAGAAAAAGAAGGGAGAACAAAAGAGAATTGCAAAGGAACGATGTTTTTATTCACAACTAATGGAGAGAAATAATACAACAACAATATTGCTTTTCATAAACTAAATGAAAGAGCCCATATTTTCAAGCCCAATAAACAAGACGCGTTACACTCGAAACCCTAACCCTAATTTGGGGCATAAATCTGACAATCTCCACCTTTACCCAAATTCCGGTGCAACAAACTAAGCTCCAAAATTTTCTCCACTTGAAAAAATAAGTTCAACTGCATCAGAATAAACCAATCTCTTCATTCAATACCAAAACTCTCCACCTCATGAAAAACATCACCTCTGCCTCGTGTCCACAAGCGACACCCAAACTCAACCCCAGGTTCCCAAAATTTTAACGAGGAATTCAACAAATACCAAATAGGGTCAACGCACACCCTGTAGAAGAATCCACACTAAATGCTTTGACTAAATGCCCCTTGCTAGAACTGACACCAAACACCTTGAAAGCATGATCACAAACATTTGAAAACTGGTGCCTATGCTCCATGAGTCCTTCTCTAGCAATTGAACACAATGAAACCGCAGAAACTGGTGGCCAGGTGGATTTACCCATATCACCAAAACTCTCCCGAGTAGTGTTCCCCAATGACTCAGAGCCCAACATAAAGGTACTGTACCAAACTGTATGTCCACCACAACACTGAGCCTGTCCAGATGTTTCTTCCCTGAATCTGCTCGCCCCTACAGGATATACAACTGAGACCTCTTCCGTCCTTCCAGCACAACACAATGACCCATTCGGACCTTCAAGACTCTACCTCCATCGGAGAATGTGTACCCATTCGAATCTAGGGTACTCCGCGAGATGAGTTTTTCCTTAAGTCTGGAACATGTCGAACCTGGCCAAGAACTCAATCCGTCTCATCCAATAACTTCAATCTGACCCGACGGATTCCAGAAACCCTACAAGATTGGTTGTTTCTTATGACAACTCCATCTTGTTTCACCGTTTCATAGGTTTTAAACCAGGCCCTATTAGGACACATATGGAACGAACATGCTGAATTCAAAATCCACTTCTCGTCAGGCTTAGATTCCATGATATGTTTCATCTTCTCCTTTGAAAATAAAGCATTGTCAGTATCATCAATGGTGATTGTGTCAAGACTATACAAAATCGTGTCCCTAAACGACGAATACGAAGTGGGCATTGAGCACAACAGGATCAAGATCAGATCCTCTTCATCATACTTGACTTCTGACGTTTACAGATGAGCGACAATTTCCTTGATCACAGCTAGATGGTCCTCCAAAGAACTCCCTTCTGCCATGCGATGAGAATAAAGTATCTACTTCATATTCAACTTGCTCGTCAATGTCTTCGTCATGCACAGTTGCTCCAATCTTAAACACAATGCAGCAGATGATTTCTCCTTAACCACGTCCTGAAGAATATTGTTAGAAAAATGAAGATGTATCATAGAAAGCACCTTTCGATCCTTCCGTTGCTTCTCCTCTATTGTCCAAGTTGTTGGCATTTTGTCAAAACCCAACAAAACATCGTCCAAATCCATCCGCACCAGAATTGTCCTCATCTTTAGAAAATTTTGTATTGTGATCCAAAAGCAGAAGGTCATACATCATGGCAGCCATCTGAACAAGAAATCTCAAATAAATTCAACAACATGTAGCTCTGATACCATTTGTTAGGATCGTTGAAACCATGTGATGCGAAAACCAATGAGATTTATGGCCAAATATGAAGTAATAATCGCACACACCAAGAACAGATTTAAAGTAAAAAAGAAGAAAGGAAAACAAAAGAGAATTGCAGAAATATGATGTTTTTATTCACAATAATGGAGAGAAATAATACAACTTCAACAATATTGCTTCACATATATAAACTGAATGAAAAAGCCCATATTTATGGCAATAATTGCATTTAATAAGTCATAGATTTCAATACTTTGCTCTTGTTTGTCATCCTTTAAAATTTTAAATTGTTTGCTACAGTACCATTATCCATCACACATTCATACAATAAAATATTTTACACACAAACCAATAAAGTTTTCTTACTTTTTAACGACACGTTCTCCACCAATCTACTATTCTATAATACATTACAAGAAATTAATGCCTCTCAAACAGGGCTTTTATATGTTAAATAATTCATAACCATAATTGAATTCATTGTCCCTTATATATTAAAGATTATATTAATTTAAAATCATAGAAGAAATCAATAAATATTTTTTGAGAAAAATAAAATAAATAGACAAAATAGATAACATTGTTAGAATATATAAAATTTTTGATTATCTAAATTTAAAGGTGGTCTCTATAATGCATGAGATTCTCTTTATAAATAAATTGTCTCTTGTAGGCCCGATTTTGAGCGGAGGCAAATGAAGCCGGTGACTCTGGCGAATTTAAAAGGGAGCCTCAAATTTTTATTTTTCATTTATTCACATATGGAAAAACCAAATTTAAGGCCAATTCTTTCCTTTGTGTCTATTCTCGGTGCGTGCGTGCGATAGACAATTAGCCCCCGTTTGGCCCTCATTATTTGCTATTCTAAATTTTTTGAATAGTATTTTTCTGAAGAATGCATGGCTAAAAAAGAAAAAAAAATGGATTTACGTGTAATATTATTTTATTGGAGAATATGTGTTCGATAAGAAAAAAGAGAAAAATAAATTATAATTTTAATGAGGGCTAAATAGGGACTTAATTTGTAGTTAATTTAAATCAGATCCAATAGAGAATCCTATTAACTCTTTCTCGATTTGTGAGTGATATTTCCTAGAAACAAGCTTTCTACTTCAAGTTTATCGTCATATTAGGTTTGTAATTCTATTTTATTTCCTTGTTGGTGCTTTGAATTTTATATTCATCATTCATAAAAAACACAGAAGCCTTTCTTGAGACCATTTGGGTTGAAAAATTATTAAATCAACTAGTGTTTTCCTTTATTTGTTGAGTTCTCTTTAAGGACAATTATGCAATAATCTTCTTATTTTACTTTCCACCAGATATTATAAGAGGAAAGAGTTATATATATATATATATATATATATATATATATATACACACACACACATATATACGATTATAATGCAAGTTTTGAATATAAACATTGTGTAACTATGGAGATTGATAGATGATTTGCTATATTTGTAGGGTTGGTGTATTGCTGAAGTAGAAATTCTTAAGAACTTTCAGATGCCTACCAGGTCTTATGCCATGTTTGTATAGGGAATTGAATTTATATGATGCTTCGATAATTGCTTTACGTACAAGGACTCACCTTCACAGGTCTCTTACAGGGCTTTTTGTATTGGTTTGGAATTTGTGACATGGCCACCATTTAACTTTGAAAAAAAAACAATTACCCCCAAATTAAAATCACCCCCATCTCCAAAGCCTCTCGCCTCTGCCCACAACGAAAATTGAACTAAAACCTTCGTCTCCAAAGCCGTCCATTCAATGCTAGGCATAATGAGTATAAGGTCCTCAAAAAATCTCGGAGAAATCAATTTGTATAGAAGAAAATCTATAGAAATGCCATAGAATAGAGACAATAGTGGGTCCCACCATGTATCTAAAAAGAAAAAAAATGTGTGGACCCCACCCTTTGTGTGAGTATTCTATTGCATTTTTGTGAAATTTTTCAAAATTGTTATTTGTACACAATTGGTACACAACCCTCTCACATGTGTGTATTGTGGGCCCCACACACATGTGAGAGGGTTGTGTACCAAGTTTGTAAGTGTAGCATTTCTCAAATTTATTTCTGTACATGTAATACTTCTCAAAAATCTCACGCCTCCATTGACAACAGCGAAACAACATCGCGTACTCATCTCCACCTCCGACCGCTGGTTTGCATTTTGTGTTGACAGTGAATGGTTGAAAGATTGAGTAATAGTGGACAAATTTAAAGAAATGAAGTTAGTAGTTATATATCTGTGTGAAAATTAGCTAGATTGTATCCTACCACCAGCAAGCTTCCTTTCTGGGCCATTACAGCTGGAGAACTTCAGCACAAACACCACCATGGATTGGCTGCGATGTTCACACATAAAATACCAACATTTTCTATGCGAACAGTGAATTGAAAGAAAGGGGTATCAAAAAATGTTCAATAACATCACATTGATTTCCAAAATGTTTAACATTTCCCGTTAACCATCCATAGAATCTTTACAAGTTGATGTTGCCTAAGTTATGAACAACAAGTGAAAACCGTTTACAATTTCAATCTCTCCAGCGGTGTCCAGAGTTTCAGTTGCAGCAAACGAACAACAAATTCATGCCTTCCTGCAGATGCCTGCACAATAATGCAAATCAGATTAGCAGGCTTTAAACATGTTTCTGGGGCCAATGCATACCACACAGTTCTGTGCATATGCGAGAACTAAACAAAAAATGAACGAAAGAAAGCATACTTCGAGCCAACATTCAGCAACCTAGCTCCTCTTGTCCGTCTTCTGTAATCCGCTGTATAAATAAGCCATACTTGTACCTAAGTCCATAAACCCATGCTGGATAATTTAAGGTTGGTAAAGAGTCAAGAAAACAGGAAGCTAGTCGCCCCAAACCCCCATTTCCAAGAGCAGCATCAGACTCCTGTTATGGAAAAGTCAAACAAGAAGAAGGGAAATAAAAGGGCTAATAAAGCTTCACAGAGTTATCTATAATGATGCAATTGCAAACATTACTAATTACAAATGCACCATACTAAAGAAAACTAGAAAGACTTAAGCTTACGTGGGCAAAACCATATGTGAAGAAGATGGCCGATCGCGAGAGGTGGTTGTGATTTTCAAAGGCAAAAAGGCACAATGTAGCTCACGTGTAAAACGAACGGAGGTGGAGAAGATGGCCGTACATTCACGCTTTTCGGATGCACACATC